>JANHJO010004406.1:22129-35762 GCA_032468235.1 Pseudoxyrhopus heterurus
GTTGACTCAGCCTTCCGTCCTTCCGAGGTCAGTAAAATGAGGACCCAGATTGTTGGGGGCAATAGGCTGACTCTGTAAACCACTGTAAAGCACTGTGAAGCGGTATATAAGTCTAAGTTCTATTGCTATTGAAGAAAATGTCTAAAAATTGGACATAATCCTGTATTAAATAAGGTTGAATAGGGATTTGTTCAATTAGAAGATCCTACTATATCTTACCCAAATCTCCAAAATTTAACAAACAAGAATGAAATATTAAGTATGGATATTTTCTCTTCTTCCAAATTCTTCCTTTTGCTGTTCTATATACATTGCATATACATTGTCATTACATGAATAAATATTAGTAAATAGAGAACAGAAAAGCATCCAAAATAAAATTTTCTTCTTGTAGACCACATTGCTCTCTTTGCTTGTTCTTTTAGGTTTTTGCAAGCTGTTCATGTCTTATTTAATGCAGGATTGTATCCAATTTTTAGACAATTTAGCTAATGTGAATTTTGAGGTGAATTTGGAAAGTTTAAATCCATCTGTAATTTAGCAGCTGCATATATGAGTTGGTTCCTGGACTGTTAGAGATTCAAGAGATCATTATTTAAAGAGCCACCTGCAAACTAGCCAATTATAGTTGAAGAGACATATCTCCTTGCTGGTTTTCTGGAAAGGCTGTTAGAATTAACTAGAATCATCAGTTAGAATCATACAATATGGGTATATATTGGTTATAACTATAAAATACTGTAGTTTACTTTTCAGTTAAGAATTGTTGGAAATCTGACTTCATTCTACCCCCACAATAAACCTTGCTAAAGAGAATTGTGTAAGAATCATATTTAGTTGACAGCACTTATAAATGGTTAAATTTTTGCTGTGCAGTAGATTTTATACTAAAGAAAATATTTTTTCCATCTATAATTCTATGCCTCTCTCACACTTACATTAATTATTCTACAGAGCTATTAACAATCGTCTAGAGAAAATAATGAAGGAATTGGATGAGGAGGTAATGAATAATTTGCTTTAAAATTTGAGTGTACATTAAATACTTTGTTTTGAATTTTATCTTTTTAATTTGAGACACTCTGAGTGTATTCTGAAAAAAACATTGATGAATTTGTGGGCTAGAGATGCCCAATAGTATTATGAATAAAAAATAAAAATTAAGTTACTATTATGGAAGATTGTGAAAAAAAAATAAACTATTTTGCATATAGCCAGCATCTGAACATGAAAATACATGAAAATTTTGAGAGGGATCTTTGCTTATCTCAAAATTAGTGCAAAATTATTGAGGGGAAAAAAATCAGTTCAATTCTTTTGTGGGACTTTAATGCAACTTGCAGCCCCGATAGGCAATATATAAATACAGTGCTATTGCTATTGCTATTGCTATCTTGGGTATAAACTCTTACTTGGAAAACCCCAAAGTCACACAACCTATTATCTAAGTCATACTATCTTTATTTGGCCTTTAATAGAGTATAGACATAGTACTGTCTTCTGAAAATTGGAGATGTATACCAGATTACTTTTAAGTCTTTTCTTTCAATAAATAAATAAATAAATTAAAAGGTTTAAAAGTATAAATAACAATTAGGTGAGGCAATGAGCCACCTGATGCCACAGGAAATGTATCTGGGAAGGGAAGGGCAATCTCCTCTGGCAGTTAGGCGGATCAAATTCAGCCTTGATTATCTATGTATTTTATTTACATTTCTCCTCAATCCCAGCTATCCAAAAAAAAAGTTATTCTTTTTAAAGGCACAAAAGATATATATTACTTATCTGTTGTTTCTTTTGGTAGTAAGTCAAGTAAATGCCAATCTTTTATGTGATATTTAGCTTTCGGACACTTGCTTACTAATGAGAACTAGGCAAAGGTCCTGTTTGCAGTGTACCATGGGGCAATTCAATCTCTCAGCTGAGTGGCAATACGTAGCTGGCCTTATCTGGGCTCAGAAGCTAAACAGGGTTGGCCCTGGCCAATCCCTTAGATGGGATTCTCCATGGCTACACAAGGAAGTCTTTGACATAGCAAAATAAGGCAGTGGCAGATCTTTTCTGCATTCTTGCCATTCTTGTTTCATGGACCTGCCTATAAAGCCTCCAGTAGGCAAGGTCAGTTTAAAGAAGGTTTTTTTATCCTGCCAAATAGTTCTTTTGGTATTAGTGATGTAGACAATTCTGCAAATCAAGTACACTAAATTGATTATTCTCTGTCTTTTATACCTTGGGCACGATCAGTCATTGTGTCGATGAACCTAGATGCTAGGATTTTTGTTACTAGTGCTAGAGACAGCTTGTGCAAGTAAACCTCCATCATCTGCAATTTTTTAAAATGCAGTACAAGGTCCATATAACATACTCCGTTATGTTGTGGATTGCTTGGTTTTGGCTCAGTACGTTTCCTGAGTCTGGCCTTTGTAGTCTATATATTGTGGATTATATTTTCATATACTGTGCAAACCAGACAAATGTGAGAAAGTTAAGGTCTTTCCAGATAACCTTTTCTAGAAATCAGTCCTCTGCATCCTCTAAGAATGAGGCTGATCGTTCAGAATGAATTATATGAAGCATTATATTAACAGAGAGAATTGTTAAGAGAACTGACAATTACTTAGCAATCACTCCTTGAACAACTATTCAAATTTACAACAGCACTGGACAAGTGGAACTTATAACCAGTCCTTGTACTTACAAAGGTCCAACACTCCCATTCACGTGATCGCCATTTACAATTTTCATTGCTGGCTTTCAACAATTCAACGGAGAAACCAGATGGAGATTGCAAATGGTGACCACATAATGTGCTTAACAACATTGCAGGATTCACTTAATGACAGCAACCAAAAGTGCTGGAACTGCTGTTGCTAAGCCATGCTGTTACATGAAGTTGCGCCTTATGACCATGTCACTTAGCAACAGAAATTTTGATTCCAACTACCTTTGTTAAACGAGGACTCCCTCTATTGCTTGTGTAGATAGAAATCCATTTTACTTACTGTTATGCTTTCAAACCCTAATGCTCTGACACATGGAACCGTCTTAACTGCTCCGCTGTTTGGAAGCAATTTGGCATGGTCCCATCTGCTGAGCATTATATTATATGTTTGCTGCAGTCAAATGAGAAATGTTTTTGATTTTTGCATTAAGAAAATTTGTTGGACTCCTTACTGTAATTTTAGAAAAATGTCCCCATCATATGTTTCTCTTCCTCCATGATTTTCCTAGACATCTTCAAGGAAACATCTAGAATCTTCTTTCAGACAGCTGGAAAGGGAAAAGGCTCTTCTTCAGCATAAGAATGCAGAATACCAGCGGAAGGCAGAACACGAAGCAGATAGAAAACGCAATCTTGAAAATGATGGTAAGTTCACCAGAAACAATAAAGAAAAACTACATTATTTGTGGCATCAGATGAATCCCATTCTGCTTTGCTGCTTGGAATAACTTGTGACATACTGTTATGAAACCCGTATGGTGGAATTAGTGCTTTGTTTTTCTTTCAGTGAACAGTTTAAAGGATCAACTTGAGGATATGAAAAAGAGGAATCAAAACTCCCAAATATCAAATGAAAAAATTACTCAGCTACAAAGACAGGCAAGTTGCCATTCTGTTTTAAATTAGACTCCTAATGGTACTTAAGACTTTTAATTTCTGAGTAACTTCATAATTAAAAACTATGTTATGCTTTGCTACAGTAAATGGATGGTAGTGTCTGTTAAAAAAAAAGCTTACTTTTTTAGTTTGTATGTAATGCTGTGATGTATTTTTGTGTCTCAATAGCTGGATGAAGCCAATGCCTTGCTGCGCACGGAGTCTGATACAGCAGCCAGGTTGAGAAAGAACCAAACAGAAAGTACAAAGCAAATTCAGCAGCTAGAAGCTAACAACAGAGATCTGCAGGATAAAAACTGTGCCTTAGAGAATACGAAGCTCCGACTGGAGAAGGAATTTCTGAATCTGCAGTCAGCTCTAGAATCTGAAAGAAGAGATCGGACTCATGGATCAGAAATTATCCATGATCTACAGGGTATGAAAACCAGTCTCTTAGAAAGTGATTTTCATATCATAGGGGCAGTTTACTGTGATTATCCATCTTAATATGTAAATATGTAATTTAAATATGTAATTTATCAACATGCCAAAATTCACAAGAATCAGCTAACTATTCTCACTTTCCTTCTGCCTTCAGAATATATCATCAATGATTTGGTTTTGTAATCAAAGCATGTAAAGGGTTACACTTTAATTGATATGGAAATAATGCTCTTTTCCTTGTTGAAATCTTTTAAATATTCCTAGGTCGAGTGCTTAATTTGGAAGAAGAAGTAAAAAATGGGAAGAATACATTAGCTAAAATGGAGGCAGAGAAAAGACAATTACAGGACAAATTGACGGACCTGGAAAAGGTAAACTTTTGAAAAAAAGAATTATATTGTTCAGTTGAGCTAATAAAACGTCCTATTTGTAGCATTACAAATAGAATTCTGCAGCACTCCAGATTTGAAGGGGAAAACATGATTCGGAGTCAGCAGCTCTTCTGATCAAGCTACACCAGTCTGGAAAAGATTCAGCTTCTGTAAAGAGTTATTGACAAATGCTACATGAATGCCCAGCTTTTGAATCCTAACCACACAGAGTGAACTGGGTGGTGGTTTTCTATGAATATTGGGTTCATAGCATCTTTGCTTTGAACTTGGAACAAAATAAAAAGCCAAAATGAAATGTAGCACAAGGAGTGCAGAAGGGAGCAGAATTCACCAAAAATCTTAAGCAACAGTTTTCTGTCTTGGCGTTTTTAAATAAAGTTCAAGAACAGCAACAGGCTTGAAGCATAAGTCCAAGCACATAATGCATTTGTGTCCCAAGACTAGACATCAACTAAGCCTAGATTGTTATAGTCTGAGCATTTACAAAACCTCAATAGCAATAACACTGTGTGCTTGTAAAATATACTAAAGCGTGCACACATATTTGCAGTTTCCAACTGCAAAGTAACACACATGCCAAGATGAACTCTTAACTGCAATCTACCCACAGAATATCTCTATTTTTTCGTAACAATTAAAAAAAAACAGTAACTTAAGAAGCAGAATGGTATACATACAGCTGTAAACAGTCATGTTGTATTTGGCCATGTGGTTACCTTCCCTGTCAACATTTTATTTTCACATCAACGTCCTTATTTGCTAGAGAAAGTAAGAAACTTGAAATATCCAAGTTTTGTATTGTGGTTTAAATAAAATCTTCAGAATATTTTTGACAGTTATTGTGAGGGCAAAACATTTTGCACATCCTTGTTAATGAACTATATTCTGATTGTAAATTTTAAGAAGAAGCTAGGAGGGATTTATTGTAACTAGATTAAGCAGAGGTGTGTGTGTGTGTGTGTGTGTGTGTGTGTGAGAGAGAGAGAGAGACGCAGGGTTTACACAACTGTCATTTAACCAATTTGTGCAACTAGAAAATACCAGCACCAGACAGAATGGTATCCTCATCCTGATCAATGACTTCTATCATCTCATATTAGGCTTTTCATCATAGTTTTAATATCAGCTTTCTTGCATAATAATTGAAGTAGCAGACTGAATACCTAGGCCAACACGTACATTTTTTCTGTCTACAACTGGTGGTTCCAATAAAGCATTTTACATGGGGCTCATATTAATTATGAGATATTTTGTTTTATGCCTAACAGGAGAAGAGCAACATGGAAATAGATATGACTTACAAGCTTAAAGTCATGCAACAAAACCTGGAGCAAGAAGAGGTTGAACATAAAGCAACAAAAGCCCGACTAGCAGACAAAAACAAAATATATAAGTCGATTGAAGAAGCTAAGTCTGAAGCTATGAAAGGTATGCATTTAATCTCATGTGTTCATAACTTCATTTAGCATATTTATATTCAGCCTCCTATTCAAAAACATGAATGTGACTCCACAGAGAAATGATTCTTTGATTAAGATTATACAATCAGTTCAGGAACAGAAGGAAGAGTAAGAAAGACCTACGTGAATAAATCAATATACTTCACTATTATAACCCAGCAGCTAATCTTAATTTAAAATTTTGTTTTGTTTGATTGATCGATTGATCTATGCGCCATCAAGTCAGAGTTGACTATTAGCTACCACATAATTTTTCTCCATGATAATCTGTCCCTAATCTAGTTCTTTAAGTCAACTCTAGGTTGACTTGGTTTGTTTTCTTGTATGTCCAAGGTGTTCTGTGGAGTCTTTTTCAACACCAGAGTTCAAAAACATCTATATTTTTCCTACCCTGCTTCTTCAAAGTCCAATTTACATGGAGTGTCACAAAGAATACCATTGTTTGTGTTAGGATATTGGTAATCTATTTAAGTTGTGTCAGGTAAAATAAGCCAGGTATAGTTGTTAGTTGTAAATATGTATAGTATTGCTATAAGGTGTTTTAGAGCTTTAAGACTATAAGCTACGGGTTAGCTGTAATTATGATAATACTGGGAGTGGCTGCTAACTGGGTAATTACTATGTTGATAAATGTCTGCAGTTTAGATGCAGCAACCTGTGGGTTTGACTTTTGAGTTATAGTGTGTTACGGAGTTTGCTGAAGGACTGTGATTGCCGAACTGTAAATAATGAGAGCTGTGTATTTTTGCTACTGTTGGATGGACTGATCGTGTTTTGACTTTGCATGAAGATTACAATGACTGTTTTTTGATTACTCCCTAAACTGTACTGGACTGTAGAATCATCGTTACTGTTTTTGACTTTTGTACCGTTTATTTGACTACGATTTTTGCTCTGTGTAATTAAATACAAGTTTGCTGAGTGTTTTGTATAAACCCCAGACGTGAGTGTATGTTTTTTACTTCCAACTCTGCCAAATCACCTCATTCGGTGATGCAAACATTATTAGGCTGGTCCTTTGCTGTTTCCAGGGCAGCCCCGCGGGCCAGTTCTAAGCACTCCACAGGCCGGATCCATCCCACAGACCTTGAGTTTGATACCTCTGATTTAAGGGCAGAAATCAATTTGATATTTTCAAATGAAAATGTTTCATTTTTTTGAAACATTGTAGGTTTTGCACTGTTATATCTTGCAAGTTCCAAGTTAGCTCTTATTTATTCATTTGTTTAGTATTTATTTACATCCCACTTTTATTGTTTTTCAACTCAAAGCAGTAAGCATATTTAAAACTCCTTCCTCCTCCTATTTGCCTCACAATACTCACCCTGTGAGGTGTGTTGGGCTGAAAAAGTGTGACTGACCCAAAGTCACCCAACTGGCTTTCATTCATAAGGCTGGACTAGAACTCACAATCCCTGGTTTCCACCCTGGTGCCTTAACCACTCCTCGTTTTACACAATTTATTCCAAGCCATCTATTCAGAAGGTATAAAATTACCAATATTAATTTATATAATTCCCCCAGCCATCAACAGTTTTTTTTAAACTGAATTAAGTGCCTCAGTATGAATATGTTTGCACAATCGCAACTAGCTACCTGTGTATAATTAGTTCTAAATATTCCAAGTAGCTTTCATGTATCATCACAAAAATCTTTGAAACCACCTAAAATTGCCAAAACTGTTGCAAAGAATGTACTTTGTCTGTAAGTTTCACAGCACCAGAACTCCTTGTAATGCATGACTCTGGTATGTTAGCTTTCACAGGAAAATTAATGATCATGGCCTGCATGAACAGTAGCAGCTCTTTTAGAAAATACTGTTTTGCTCCAACACACAAAACACCTGCTTTCTTGTTAAAGTAAAAACAAGCCAATAGTCATAGCAAAACCATGAACAGAAAAACCACAAGTGACCAAGCACTTCTGAGTCATCATCCTACCTCACCCCCACCCCCAGCTTTCCTCATATACTGTGACATTCCTCTAAAAAAACTCTCAGCCACCTGCAGCCTGGCCAAAAACTGCTGATCAGCAACTCTTTTGTTTGCCTTAAACACCGGCATAATTACATGTCCATATACTGCCCAGATGGCTGGAGCCTTCCTCAGAAAACATTCACCCATAAGCTCTAATGATTAAGGAAAACTGGCAGGGGCCTCTCCCCCTAGGCAGAATCCTGCAAAAGCTCCCGCAAAACCATTTTTCTTCTTTTTTTAAAGATAAACAGAGCACTGTGGTCATATCCAAAGTTTTCAGAGAAGCCTTTGTTGAGAAGCTTCCCTTCCAAAACATTTCCTTTCTTCTTCAAAACGTGCACAGTTCTACGCTTTTTAACATTTTCTCTGTACATAAAGATCATACACAATCTTGGTACATGAACTTCCAAGAAAAGCTCCCGCAAAACCATTTTTTTTTGGAAAGATAAACAGAGCACGGTGGTCATATGAAAATTTTTCAGAAAAGCCTTTTTGAAGAAGCTTCCTTTCCAAAACATTTCTTCTTCAAAACATGCAAAGTTCTACACTTCTTAGTATCTTTTCTGTGTGTGAAGAACATAAAAAGTTAATCAAAGAATTTCCAATGAGTCCAATGTAATTCCAAAATATCTAATCTGTCCTCTTCCTGCTAGATTTACAGAAAGAAGGGAAAAAAGCAGAGCTCAACTCAGTCATAATTATTGTCCCAGGGGTAACATTCCAGCAAAAAACTGTACTCTAATTTTCATGTATAAAAAGCTACAATAGCCATTCCCCAAAATTATGCAGAAATGGTCACCGAACAGAATTCTACATTCTCCTCAGGTGTAGTAGATAAAGTTGTGTCAGGGAAAAAAGAAAAGTTTATTTATTTATGTAACATTCTTTTTTATAATCTGCCCCAATCTCAAAGAACTGTGTGCAATTTACAACTAAAAAACCTAAACTGTATATATAATTCTAAGTACACTTCTCTAAGATGCATTACCAATCATTCCTGAGAGCTGAAGTCATGCTGAAATAAAACAGCTAAATTACATCCAGAGGATTAGACCTGTTATGGGAGGTGGGGGCTGCTACAGAAAAATGGCCTTCTGTCTATGTCTTTCTCTTGGGGAGGGCTTTCCGCAGCAGCCCCTCTCTAAATACACAGGCAATTCAGTTCTGGCAATAATATATCCCAGTGCAATACCATAAAAGTCTTTAAAGGTATTGACACCTTATCCCAAACAATGGATTATGTGGTTTCATGTAGATGTTAAATAACATAGAGAAACTACATCAGAATTCCCAGGATTCCACCATTTCTCCATGTGACCACCAAATGAATCTGCCTAACCAGGTAGTAGAATTGCCATGGAGCGGTACCCCAGCCATTGAAGGGGATCAAGAAGAATACCATAATTTACCATATTCAACCTTACTAAGAGAACCAAAAGCATGCAGTCAGGTCCATCAGGGTAACCAATGCTGTTTCTGTCCTATCATTGGGCATGAATCCCAACTGACAGGGGTCAGATAATTTGCTTCCTCTACCACCTTCTGCTACCACCTTTTGACCAATCTTCTCTATAAGGGAAGGTTGTAATTCAGCTAAAATTGCCAAGAAGAGCTAGTTCTATATGTACTTTTTATATATAGCTTTACACTTTTATATGTCTGGATCCAACATACCCCAGGGTATTAATGTGCCTTCCAATCTCACCTGACTTTCTCTATTTCAAAAACGTATTTTTTTTTTAGTGGCATGCATCAAAACACACCAGTTTCCATCACTATCTTCATTTCCAATAATGCATTAGAAAAAAAAACTTAGAATGGCAATTCTTTTAGGTATAATGATTATATGGATATACATCTGTAAAAGAAAACAAAGATGATTTTTTTTCTTTGTGGAACGACAGCTTTCAGGAAATTGTCTCAAGAATACGGCAGACGTTTGTGGACTGCTGAATCCCAAGGATTTCCCGTTTGCCCACGCCTTGGGCATTATCTGAACTTTAATGTTACCTTGTGACTAATCTAGATCTTTTTCCTTTCATGTCTCCTAGCTGTATGAAACTTGCAATTCCGGTTGAAGAGTGTCCAAGTGACTAAGCTGATTTCCTTCTCACTCCCTGCTCCATCCACAGTTATACAACTGTATACAATTATACTTCCTCAAAAGAAACATGACTGTCTGTGCTTACAAGTTCAGATTTAACAGTAATTAAGTATAGAGAACTCACAACCAGATAGATTCAGGCTCTATGATCCTTTTTGCTTCATTCATCATTCATACAAGGTATTAAGGTCATAGACTGGGCACAGATAACTATAATACAGAGAAAGTCCCAAAATACAATTAGGGCTCCAAAATTGATCAACTCAACGAAGATTTAAGCTTGAAAACAACTGAAGTTCAATATATTACTACTCAGCCAAGGATTATAACACACCACACCATGGGGTCCAGCAAGCAAGTTAAAAAAGTTTAACTGAACAACAGTATCTACATGTGTGTGTGTGTGTTTGTGTATTATTTAGTGGAGTCCCATTAAGATAGGAAGCCATCCTAAAATATATACTTCTGCCTGGAGGAGCCAAAACCCATCCTGGCCCAGTCGATACAGAATTTTCTCAGAAAATCTGCAATGATGTAAAGCAGATTTAGCAAACAACCCACTGAAGACAACATATATGACTCAAGTTATGTTTTGTTTGAATAATTGACTTCCTTTCCTCTTGATAGTCTAATCCATCCACCAAAATTTTAATATTTTTAACTTAACTTTTTTATATTGTTTTTTAGAGTCACATGCTGTGAAATGGGCAGCTACATCATCACCATCATTTTAGCCATTGTCCATCCACTGCAGGATGAAGGCCTCTTCCGCATGTTTCCAACCAATATGGTCCCGAGCTGTCTTTTGCCAATTTGGCCCGCAATACTTGCTGATGTCATCAATCCATCTTGTTTTAGGTCTCTTTCGTGGATGCTTTTTATCAAGTGGATCCATTCTATGACTGCCTTTGTCCACCTGCCATCAGTTTTTCTTGCTATGTGACCAGCCCATTTCCATTTCAATTCTTTTACTCTCTTGATATCATATACTTTCATTTGTTCGCTGATCCATGCACAGGTCTTTCTATCTTGTCTTAAAATGCCGAGCATGTATCTTTCCATGGCTCTTTGCATCACTCGTAGCTTTTGTATCAATTGTGAGGTTAGTGTCCATGTTTCACTGGCATATGTTAGAGCAGGTAGCACACACTGGTTGAAAACTTTTGTCCTCAGGTATAGGGGGAGGTTGTTCTTGAAAATTATGCTTAGCTTGCCAAATGCCTGTCAACCACATTTAACATATAAATAAATAAAATAAATAAAAACCTTTTGCTTAGTCCAGTAATCCAAGTTAAAGCACAATGGGTTCAGCGTTGTAGCATGACAACAACTGGGTCCATTGTTGAATTAATATTTTCTGTTATTGGAATTTACTTTTCTGCAACTTAAATCTGCTATACTGTATCCTGCACTCTGGACATATGTAGACTATCATTTATATAACTTCCTTTCAGTTATTTGAATAGTTTATCACGGTCACTTTCTCAAGGCTAAAAATAACCTTTAATCGACTTCATGTCCAGATTATTGACACTACCATGCTATGAAACTTTTCAAACATCTTTGTATTCTTATTAATCTGTGGTGCCCAGAACGGGACATAGTAAAAGTGGGATCTGACTAAAGTGGAATTAAGTCAATTATTTCCCACAATATGAAAAGCATAGTCATGTTCATTCAGTCCAAAACTGCACTTGTTTTCTTTGCAACAACACTGACTTGAATTTGGTTTGCAATCAACTATTTAAAATCTTATTGCACATCTTCAGTCAAATCAAAAATAAACAAAGAATGAGTCTTGTAGCACTTCATTTGATACCTCTGTTCAACTGAATGAAGAAGTATTGACTCGCACAATCCAAATACAATTGTCCAGATTTGCCACCCAGCTCACCACAAAGTGGCTCTGGACAGTTTACAATGTTAAAAAGAATAAAACAATACAAAAACATGTATATAATAAAACACTATAAAATACAAATTTTAAGGAAGTTATCAAAAGTGGGTTTGGGAGCATTCAAAAAAAGATAAATAAATAGTAAGATAAATGGCATCATTTGTTATTGACAAATGCTGACTTTTGATAGCTATATTATTTTCAAATCAACCATTAATGCTCTGCTGCAGAATCTTCCCAGTAATAGATATGTAATTTTCTGGATCTTTCTTTTCTGTCTTTTTGAAGACTGGGACAATATATGCCAGGGGTGTCAAACTCGCGTCATCATGGCATCGTCACGTGATGTATCGGGACTTTCCCCCCTCATTAAATCAGGTATGGGAGTGGCCAGCATGTGACACATCCAGCCTGTGGGCTGGGAGTTTGACAGCCCTGATATATACTATCCTCCCATGCTTCAATAGTTTTCCAGAATTACTCAAATAATACCTAAAAGTTCAGCAAAATCATTAGTTACCATAGTTCTTTTAATGTCCTAGAATATAATTCATCTGGCCCAGGAAATTTAACCTCATTCAAAGTACGTTTCTATCAATCTCATACTTGAATCCTACCTTCAATTATTTCCTTGCGAATGCACATACTTTGATTGGAAATAACAAACAAAACAGGTTTTTAGTATTTCGACCTTATCTTTGTTGCTGGTAGCATTTTGAAATCTTCATCAATCAGCTAATATATTGCTTTTTTGTTTTGATGGTTTTTTGGAAGAATTTCAAGAAATTAGATAAAAACATTTTAAAACATTTGGCTGAAGCTGCCTTAAGTTGCACTACTATCAGATATTTCAACTGCTCCACTAGAAAATATTGCTTGCAAGTTGTTTATGCTCCTCTCTCCAGAAACTAATATTGGAAGGTATCAGATGGGATATATTCCAGAAGATTACTGATGCCGGCCCCAACACAATCTATTCTTCACCTTGGCATTTTATGGGTACATTTTCTACGTGTGGGACTGATATAACCACGCTGCAAATTGGGATGTTCCATCTCCAGGTGCAGGTTATAATGAGGGATGGGGGAGGAATACTGAAATAAATTACAGTGCCATCAACTACAATTCCCTACTTAATGATATGTAACTTTTAACAAAACTTGGCTGTGAATGGACTGGTATATGTACTGTATAAAGTAGATGCGAATTAACATAAGAGTGTGGGACCTGATAGTGAAAAACACACAAACATATGATTCTAAATTTCATGAGTATTATAATAGCAATAGCACTTAGACTTATATACCACTTCACAGTGCTCTACAGCCCCCTCTAAGTTGTTTACAGAGTCAACATATTGCCCCCAACAATTTGGGTCCTCATTTTACCAACCTCAGAAGGATGGAAGGCTGAGTCAACCATGAGCTGGTGAGAATTGAACTCCTGGCAGTTGGCAGAATTAGCCTGCAATACAAGCAGGAAGGGATGTTGGAGATCATCTGCAGGAATATATTACTAAAGTGCAGCATTCTCAACATATGGACAGATGGTGACTTCCTTTCTGTTTATCACAAGGCTACCAACACGCCACGCATTCTGAATTTCAACAGCAATCACCCACTGTCACACAAAAAGATTGAAAATATGATTCTCCCACAATCTACTTTGCGGGCAATATGCTGACATTGTAAACCGCTTAGAGAGGGCTGCAAGTCCTGATAGGCGGTATATAAATACAGTGCTATTGCTATTGCTACTTTAC
>JANHJO010004406.1:47382-66487 GCA_032468235.1 Pseudoxyrhopus heterurus
AATTGATGCCCGCACAGCAGGCATCAATTTAGCCCTGAAAATTAGTTGACTCGAGTATAAGCCGAGGGTGGTTTTTCAGCCCTTTTTGAGGGCTGAAAAACTAGGCTTATACTCGAGTATATACAGTAATACATGATGAAATTGTCAATTATGAACATTATTAGTACTTTTCCTAACACGCCTTGACTGGCACCAAATATAGCAGTTCATAATCCTAATTTCTTTGCCTTCAAAAACTTTGTATACTGATTTCTGCAGTATGCACTGAAACCCGGTAGAAAAGGCCAGTCACTTCTGATCAGTTGAGAAAATTCTTGCAATGATAAATGTAAAAGGTGGGTTTCAAAAAGAACTGCATTACTTAGTGTTGCCAGAACCTTGATAATCTCTCCTGCATGCTAATAAGGACTTCAACTATAAAAATCTGGGTGACCACTAGAGGACAGTAAAGAGATAAAGAAAACTTTGCTTGCTGCCATCTGGGGATTACTGAGATTTCTGCCGCCTAGATCTAAGAGCCCTAATTTAAACACAGACTGAAAAGAGGAAGATAGCTAGAGGAAACAGAGGTTTTGAGCTAAATAGGGGAGTGTTCAAATTTTACTTTTACCTTATAAGGACACCAATTCCCTTCTTTGATTAGGTGAGCTTTGGAAGATATAATCATTGCCTCACTCAAGTCACAGTCATAGGCCTAGAGGTCATCAGAAGGTCAAGCCTTCAGCAACCTCCCTCTGCACAGAGATTTCTAGGATCTAAATTAGCTTTCCTTAACTATTACCTTCCAGAACTCTTGGATCACAACTCCCATCATTCCCAACCCTCATGGTTGGAAACTGGTACTGGTTTCAAAGCATATTTACAGATCAACAAGTACATTCATGTTCTCGGTTTCTAATTCTGACATAAATTGCAGATAATTCATGATATGATGAAGAAGGAAGAGAGGAAATTATGTCAGGATTGCCATGTTCAATGTTGTGTCTCATATGCCTTAGCCTACTTACTCAGGTTTCACAACCTGTGGAGCAGCATGAAGAAATGATGCATCCCTGCAGTTATTTTGGTTTCCAGTTTCAACTTTCCGTTCCAAGAAGAAAACAAAGATTAATACTATTATCACTCAATAATATTACATCAGAATGGCTGCAACTACCCTGCTATTAGGACTGTAAATCAGCATCAACTGACTTTAACCAACTGATAAAAGAAAAGAAAAATCACCCACAGTATTGTATGTAAATGTATAAGATGGTAAATCAAATAGTGGCACCAACTAATCATGGAAAAGATCAAGAGTGTAACTAAAATGGCAAGCAAACTACTACTATTATATCTCACCAAAAATACTGATATTCGCATAGAAATAGGACTAGCCCTAAAGCTGAGGCACAATGCTCTTGCCCCACATCATGCTCAGCATCTTTCTTTCAGATGCTAAGCGTGAGTGTTGGCATGGACTAGTATAAGAATGACTGGGGATTCCCTGAAGATGTTTTATGTCTAGCTAACATAGTAAGATAACATGCATTTGTCTAAGGCACAGTTTGCTGGCTCTCTTCACATAAATGCTTAACCTATTAAATTAATAACCACCTGTGCTATATTTATACAAGTAAAGTTAGTTTAGGAGCCTACAACTAAAATACTTGTTTTCTTTTTGGAACAGAAATTGGAAATCTATTGACACAAGTAGTCCTTGTCTTACAACCATTTGTAACCTGGCAACCATTCAAGGGTACAACAGCGCTGGGAGAACTGACTTATGACCAGTCCTCATGTTTATGACTTCTGCAGCATCCCTGCAGTCATGTGATCAATAATCCAGATGCTCGGCAACCAGTTCACACTTAAAGACAATTGCAGCAGCCTAGTCACATGATCACTATTTGTGACCTTCCCAGCTAGCTTCCAACAAGCACCATCAATGGAGAAGCCAGTAAGAGGTTGCAAGTTGCAGTCACGTGATGTCTTGCATAACAACCAGGTGATTCACTTAACCACAGCAAAAAAGTCATAAATTAGAGTGTGATTATGTGAGCCTCATTTAAAAACTGCACTACTTGATGAATTTTCTGGTTCTTATTGTGATTGTATAAGTTGAGGACTACCTGTAATCAGATACTGTGGATCTATGGGTCACAGGAATCCTCATGTTGGCCTGGATTAAAAATTTGGGCCTGGTAATATTCAGTCATAGAAATAAGAACTGATCAAGAATATATTCAATAAGAGTGTTGCAAATAAAATATATATATACAGTACATTGATATTATTCGTTTGATTTAAGGTGGATTGATTTTCTAATTTGCATAGTACAGCAAAGGATAATTTCCTTTTTCACTCTGAAGCTCCATTTGAATTTGACTATGCTTAAAGCAACAATAGTGCGATTTGCTCTACTGCTAGCAGTAAAGGGATTATTTAGAATCTAAGAAATCTAAAATCTTATTCTTCCTTGAAAATGAAGTTGTGGCTCTCCTTCAGATTCATTCAAGGGTGGTTTGCAGAATTTACCAGGTTTTTTTTACTACTTCTGTGAATTAGAACTGGTGAAAAAAACCTATAAATTCTGAGCAGAGAATTTATTCTGAGTATATAAACTGAACAATTGTTCCACAGACCTACTTAACATCTTCCCCTCCCAGCACATCTTTATTTTAAATTCATTTTGATTCAATTTAATTTTTCTAATGCAATTTAGAGCAGGGACAGATTGTTGCTATTAAGAAGTAGTGGAAATGTAAAAATCCAATTTCGTAAACACAGTGAAAACTCTTAAGATTTCATTTGTTCATTCTTGGATTTTCTGAAGTCTTAAAAATCAGAACACTGAAAAAAATTGATGCTTGTTATTGAGTCTTTACCAATAGCTTCACAAGCTATGAGAAGTAAATCCCATTCTGTTTTGTGAAGCTAAGTTGATTTCTAGTTGACTTACAGAATACCCAGCCGGATGGGTGTTATGCTGATAAAAGGAAGTTTAATTCTCAGGGGCCAAATCAATTGAGGGTATAAAGTTCAGCTTTCTCCCAACAGGGTCTTACTATTTTCTCTCACCCTCCACAGGTTCAGAATTTCATTTCATAACCCCACAAACCTCTGATTAATACCAGTGAAAACACAACCGTAGTATGATTAAGAACATTATTTCTCTGTATAACTAGAGGCATCCAAAAATGCTAAATTACAACCTGCCATAAAGTTACTAATCCAGAGTTAATGCACGGCATCTTTCATGGGCATCACCCAGAGTGTGATCTTCCAAACGTTTACACGTGAAACGACTACAGTATTTGTAGCCAGTGGTTGAGGCTGAGTAGAGGATGCTTCCACTCTGCATCCCGTTGCCCCGGCATTAAGCAAATACAGAGAATATCAGCTAGGCTTCTCACACACACTTCCAGTTGATATTTACATTACAGTGTGTCAACTGAGGTCCTCCAACACGAAGGCCCCGTTCAATATTATTAAGCAAAAGTGTACAGTGTAGACCCGACCAAAGCTCATGACTAAGGAGGCAGCCCCCAAAACCCGATTTTAAAGTAAAGGAACTCCGTCTTACCGAATGTCGGTTTCTCCTGAGGAATTCTGATCCCCAAACCCCCCACCCCCAGCACATTGCGGCTGTCGACCGGTTCCTCTTCAGCGTAGCCCGGAAAAGCAAAAGCGGGCGAGAGAGCAGCAAAAGGGGCACCTTCTTCCACGTGCGCGGAGAAAGCGCAATCGCCGCATTTGTAACGGGCGCCAGAAATGAAACTCAGCCTTCCCTGCCCCAATCATTGGTCCGGGCCACGTTACCGGCTGCTTTCAAATCTGACGACAGCTACTTCTTCATTTGTTAAACGAAACAGGAAGCTTTTCTCTGGGGGCTGCGCGCAGCTCTTTTCACTGGTCCCATTTTCTGAAAACGTATTTAAGGCAGAGTAGATCGCCGTGTTTCCCCGCCGTTTATTTTTGGAAGCGTTTCTCTTTTGCAAGCAATGCACCCCAGTCCCGATAACTATTACTCACGTGCAGATTTCACGCGAGAACGAATGTGCTTTGGGAAAGTGGAAGTTGCTGCTTTACGGAACCGTAGGTACGTATTTTTATAGCGTCGTAGGAACACGAGTTTATTTCATGGTTATTACGATGGCTGGTCGCAGTCAGCCAGATGTTTACACCGGATTTGGCATTGTTTATCCAGCTGTCGAGGCTTTCCCAAGGACCTGGGATAGGCAGATGTTGTTTAATATTAAAGCTATCGTGGTAGGATGCAAGCTGTTCCAAAAAAAGCTGCCTTTTGCAATTGAGCGATGGTGATTTTGTCAATGCCTGTGGGGTTACTATTAGTACTACTTTTGCTTTTTTGCAGCAGTCGTTCTACTTCTGCTTGCAGGTGTTCGCATTTTGTAGTTTTCTCCTGTTCTTTCTCTTCTCTTCTGATGTCTCCACTATCCAGACTTTTTGTCTGACTTATCCACAATTGTTAAGTCTTGAGTGTTGTGTGGCAGATGTTTTGTCTGTTTGAATGGTAAAATCCCAGAGCGCTTTTACCTTTTCATTTTCTATTACTCCGTCTGTTTCGTGGTCCGACCAATTCTTGTTGCAGGCAAGTGATTATTTCCTACAGATACGCCTGTCCAACATAATTGTGTCATGACATGTGTTTGTAATCACTGTGTATTCTCTTTTTTGCAGCAAACTATTTGGTGAATTGTTTGCTTTTGCTATTCTGTTGCTGTAACTCTGGTTTTTATGCATTTGTCCTTCCAGCTTGGTCTTGTGCAGTCAGAATTAGCCCCTCAATTATTATTATGGTTGGTATATATTTTTATCCCACCTTTGTATGAATGTACTGCTGTTTTCCCCACAACCTTGTGAGTTTGGTTGGGCTGAAAGAGCTGCCTTCAAACTTAGGTCAGCATCTTAACCATGACAGCAAATTGGTGCTGGATTTTTTATTGCTTTCTCTATAAAAATGGAAGAAATCTGTTTTATGTATTTTAAGACTACATGTACAAAACCCTTTGTGGGTATTTTACACATTTCTTCCCTACTTCCCAGACATTTTCCACAAATGTTGATATTTCTAAGTAGCAAATTGAGAATACATACAGTACTTGGTTACAAACTTTTGACATACAGTAGAAAGACATAATATTGGAAGGGAATCTTGTATATCTTTGTAGGTAAATATCACAGACTGACTGGCTGAATTAAAACAGCATGCAAAGCCTCAATATGGTTTGCGGCTTAATGCATTGTGAAACCAGCAAATATTATTTGTAAATTATGTTTTAACATCTTGTATAAACCTGTAAAATTATTAGTTTATTGCTAGATTTATAGATCATTGTTTTAAATAGGAGCTCAAGGGGGGGGGCATCTTAATATTCCATCTCTCAATTTTTCCCCACAAGCTTGATCTGAGTCATCTAATGAGCCTTTATGATTGTTGGTCAACTGAAATCAGGTCTAGTAACTAATATAAAACTCTAGAAATGTAAGAAACACTGATTTATTTGGAAATCGTGATTAAATGAATGAGTCCTGAATGAATAAATGTGTATAATATTGTGCTATCAATTACCTTGCTTGTAAAAAAGAAATAAATGTTCATCAAACTCATTTTGGGGGCATGTAAAAAGAGCTTATATTAATTTCAGTTAACATTAGTACTACTTATTCATTTAATAAGGTGCAAACAATATGTGTTCACATGGCCCTGAGATACTGCAACTGTCATAAATACATGCCAGTTGCTAAGCATCCAAATTTTGATCCTGTGATCATGGGGATGCTGCAGTGGTCATAAGTGTGAAAAATGTCACATTTCAGTGCTATTGTAACAATCACTAAATAAATGATTGTAAGTCAAGGACTATCTGTGCAACTCCAGTCCTCTGGGAAGAGCGCTTTTGTATTTATTCTTGCACTAACAAAGGTTTTTGACTCTATGGAATCACATGGATGAGTGACCACCATAAATGTGGCTTATTTTTATAGATGGTCCACAACATACAACCATTTAACAACTATTTTGAAGTTACAATGGCACTGAAAAATGTGACTTACAACCCATCCTCACATTTACATTCCTCACAGCATTCCTACTGTTGCATGCTTAAAATTCAGGCACTTGGCGACAGTTGCAGAGACCTGAGTCATGCAATCACCATTTGTGACCTTCCCAGCTGGCTTAAAGGGGAGGATGCCAGATTCACTTAATGACCACATGAATCATTTAACAACCATGGCAAAAAGAGTTCTAACATCGGATGAGCTTCACTTAAAAACCACCTTGCTTAGCAACAATTTGGGGTCGAATTGATGTATATGGGTAAGTCGAAGATTACCCATATACATGAATATTGTGTGTTTGGGTGCCGTGGCAATACAGGGCATGAAGTATTGCAATGTGGAGTTATGCAGCACAATCCAAGTTTTATATAGTTCTTACTTCAAATTAGCTGATGTTGTGCAATTGTAGTTGGTGCTCTGGGGGCCTTAAAGAAAGTTCCAAGACTGCCCATCCTTCTAGGTTTAATTATTGCTTTAAAAGCAGTTTGTGGTTTCATATCCCAGTAGGACATGTGGCAAATGCCACAGTAAAATATAGACATAAAGTCTTCCACGAACGAAGTCTTCCATCTGATTTCTGAAACCTTCCAGTTGAGAACTTGGAGAACTTGTACCAACTAAAAATGGACAATATTAAAATAGACCAGCTGTTCCCATTGCAGATGCCCTTTAAGAATTAAAATTCCCGGAATTCCCTATCCAACATGGCTATTCCTAAAAATGCTGGAAGCTGAAATCCATACAGCTGGGTAGATTTAAGATCTGACTCAGTATGAGGCAGTTTTGTATGGTCATTAACTCAGCAACCGACTGGCCAGCAAACGCGTGTGTATGCAGCTCCATTTGCGCGAGTGATGTACTCGCACTTACCGTTCCCTCAAATGAGCGCATCCACATGCGCTCGCCTGCTTGCACAAGGGAGGATGAGCGTGGATGCGCCACTCGCCAGCCATTTCCGTGTTGCCCAGTTGCAATTCCCTCAAGGCCCAGTAGTGGGCCACAGATTGTATAGAACAAAACACATGAAGTAGCCCAGATGGAAAGACAGGAAGGTTCCAAACCATTTAGCAAACATTCTTCTTGAATACTGACAGAATATAGAAGTAGCACAGGGCACTGCCCATGTTACTATATTTTGTATTATTTTTGAGCAATCTGAGACTTGGAAATTTTTTGGGAAATATTTCAGACAGTGAGATGGTGTCTGCATTTTCTCCACTGGCGATTCAAAACTATTAACCATCCCTTTTTTATGTTGCTTGTTACAATTAGACATGATTAAATGCTATTGGCCAAAGAATGTTGCACTGCATGGATCTGATATTTTACTTCCAGATGGTCTATTTTTCAAGTTTATCATCAACCTTTTTTTTTTTGCAAACAAATTTTATTTACAAAAGTAGATGTATTAATTTGCACTGGCATGTCAGCCATCCAACAATATATAAACCTCTCTTGATCGCTCTGAAAACATAAAAAGGGAATGGAAAAATGTGTTACATGTAAGTTTGTGAACTTGAAAGCAAAGCTGTTATCTCTGCTATGTATCTTTCATTCTATGTCAAATACCACATTGGTACGGTGTTTGGTGACTCAGATAAGTCAATCTTGTGTAATTGCTTTCACAAAGTCATTGCCTGTGGATTTCCCAGCAAAAGAGGTGCAAGCCTCAGCAGTGCACGGACTGGCATCTTCAGTGGTTTGAATTTCAAGAGGAGCTCAGAAAAGCTTGTACTACCTAGAAAATATTTTGAGAGAAAACAATTTTTCCAGCTGTAAGAACATACATACAAAAATGCTGTGTTTTAGAAACAAAAACAGGTAGTCCTCGACTTACAACAGTTTGTTTAATGACCAAAGTTATAACGGCACTGAAAAAAGTGACATATGACTGTTTTTCACATGACCTTTGCTGTACCCCATGATCACATCATCAAAATTCAGATGCTTGGCAACTGACTCATATGTATGATGGTTGTAATGTCCTGGAATTATGTGATCACTATTTGCAACTTTTTGACAAGCAAAGTCACTGACGAAGCCAGATTCACTTAACAACCATGTTACTTAATAACTTCAGTGATTCACTTTAAGGATTGTGCAGAAAAGGTCATAAAATGGCACAAAACTCACTTAACCACTGTCTCACTTAGCAACAAAAAATTTGGGACTCAATTGTGGTCATAAGTCAAGGACTACCTGTATATCCCTTTGGTGATGTACAGCAGTTTTGATTTTCCTATTATTTAAAACATAGACACCCAATAGGCACATTTTGACAGGGTTCATAGATCTGACTATGACTTAATACATTTAGTGTACAGATAATCACATCACAATGCTTTAAAAATTATGTTTTATGCCTTCTCTAGCCTATTGGGTTTTATTCATTGAACAATATTAAACGTTGACAATGAATCTAGTCTTCATCTGGTTTATCATAAATTCATTCTCTCTCTTGCAAGAGGTGAGGTATGCTTCAGAATGCAATGAAATTCTACAATAGTTATTTAATGATGTATTGCAACTCAGTGAAATAAATTTTACTGGAGTTTATTTGTTGGAATTTGTATGCCGCCCATTCCCGAAGGACTCTTAGTAACTGCTTCAGTTCCTGGTATTTACCAGAATTGAAAGCTGAGACAGCCACTGAGCTAAAGGGATAGAAAGTCTAAATTAATACAAATCAGTAGATTTGGAAACTGTTCCAAATATACAATGTGAGTTTCCTTAGCGTTAAAATATTTGTAAAAGAACCAAAATGGCAAATTTACCTTCTAAGCCTCCAGCTAACAGTTGTCCTGGAATTGGGATTGAATGATATATAAGGAAACACGCCAACATACTTAATTGAGATTCATCAATAAGTTGTCCACTTAAATAGGAATGTAAACAAATATCACCGCCAGCTGAAATACACACAAGGGAGATATTTTAGGGGATAAAAATGGGATCTGCACCAAATATTGGAAAGTAGAGTTCTGTTCAAAATTCTAGCAAACCAGCTATCTCTGTGATATTTCATACCTTTCACTATCATTTCCTCTTTCTTCTCTCAGTTACCAGTTAAAAAATATTCATTATGGATTCCACCTCTTAATTTTTTCCAAAGTGTGTTTTTTCCTTCGGCTAATCTTGGAACTGCCTTGTACCTACTGATAGTTCTCTCGTATGCCTATGCCTCCATCTTCAATATATACCAACAGAGAACTGAGTTTGTAATTACCACGTTAATTTTCTTCATTTCTAGGATAAAAGTCAAAAATAAAGTAGAAACCATTTTCATTTTAAAGAACTTATTGTAGCCTTCTACCAGCAAAGTAAATACCGAAAGCTTTACCTTGCAGCCACTGATCCAAGGTATTATCTATAGAACACTTCATCACAGGTAAAAATTCTGAATTCATGAAAAGTCCTGCATGTGGATTTTTCCTTCTTATTTCCTGATGACTTCTGGAATTAAAAAACTCTAGAACCAACTTTATCTGCCACAAATCAAATGTCTCAGTCATTTCCTTTTTTTCTAATCTTCTCACGGCCTAGCACGAAAGGAAATATAGATGGAATTAATACAGTAGGGGCAAAGGAGGTATGTGCAAGATAATTATCACAAGGTGATGTTTCACTGAATTTGATTTTCCTCAGATATATGTTTGTTATAGAAAATAATGAAAGCTTGTTGAATTCTAGAAGGCATAAAATAAAATGTGACTGAGGATAAATTATTACAAGTAGCTTTTTAAAGCATAATTCAAGAGATCAAAATAACTGTTGATTTGCAAATGCACTTAATGTTTGTTTTCTTTAAACTAGAAAATAAATATAAGCATGAGTAAGAACACATGCTAAGGAGAAAAATATACCTGGTCAATTGCTATATAAGCTGGCAACATCTCTGGATTTTCCTGAGTAACACACTCATACAGAATGGATGAAAAGAGGTCAAAAACTTCCTGTTTCTGAAACAAGAAAAACGTATTTTACAAAGCATGCCATCTACTCTTTTAAACATTTGTGCTTTTTCTAGTTAGTCCAATTCAAAAACATATTTGGGGACCTTCCCAAAGTTTCTGTACAACAGAAAAATATTTTTTGTTTTATACTGTATGTAGAATACAGCATTCAGTTCAATTTTTCCCCCATCTATAGACTTGAATTACGTGTTCTTCTTGGATCCCAATATCAGTAAGCTAGAATTAAATGCAAAATAATGAATCACTTATTCATTTATTTAAAATGCAATGTGTGTATAGATATTAACTATTTCATCGTGGTTGGGAAATATTTTAGGAGAAACCAATCCCTTGGCATTTTCACAGCTTTGGTGATGAAGTCATTGGTGACTTGGCAATCACATAGATCAGGGGTGTCAAACTTGCATTGTCACAGCGTCGTCACATGACGTATCACTTTCCCCCCCTTCTCTAAATCAGACGTGGGCGTGGCCAGCACGTGATGCATCCAGTCCGTGGGCTGCAAGTTTGACAGCCCTGACATAGACATTCTCATTATGTCCCTAACCTGGTCTTCCAATAATGCTTTCATCACCACTATAATTAAGTCTATCCACCTTACTGCTGATCATCCTTGTTACTCCCTATGTCTCTGACTACAGGTTCCCATAATTTCTGGTCAGCATATTCTCTGGCTGCCAATTATGGGAACTGTGGCCCAATACAGCTGGGAAATCCAGGTCGGATAAGGATGATCTATGTCATTAGATACTTCAGAATTTTTGACCAATATAACCAATTCCCTTACACACCCTCCCCAATTTTCTCAGCTAGGTTTTCACCTGACAACGTACTTGCCCCATAGTTGCAGCTGGCTTGCAAAAATAGTCTGCAAATGAAAGCAGCGCTGGATCAGATGTGAAAGCAGAAATAGCTTCTGGCTAAAAATAAAATGATATTTGAAATTAGAAGATTTCCCTTTTTTGGTTGCAAACTATAATTCTTTATGAGCAAGTACATTTTACACCACCACCCTGTACCATCAGTGTCTTGGTAAGAAGAACTTCTTGAAAAATACTCATGCCTTCATCTCCACATGTTTAAACTAGTGGAGTACACTCCATGTGGTGCTACAATCAGTACAGAATACAGTGATCTGACTGCTGATGCCCAAGAAAATGCACTTTGACAACCTAACATCTATTCTTAAGCCATTGCATTAGTGATCTATAAGCTTCCAAGCCCAATTCAGAATAGTAGTTATTATATATAATATATCTTCATAATACTATGTTGGACATGGTATATTCAAAATGATTCTTCCTGTCCCAAGTCTAACCTTTCAACAGCTGGGCTCAGGGGTGGGTTTTTCTGTGGCAGTTCCAATCCTCCATAATCCTCACAGTCAGAAGCATCTGTCCTGCCCCCCCCCCCTCCACCAGCACTCCACTTCTGTTATCCAGGTGCAATTCAAAGTGCTGATTATTAAACCCTATATGGCTCAGGTCCTTGGGATCTTAGTGATAACCTCTCCCAAACAGATGCTGCCCTTTTGACCAAAGTGAAAAGGGAATGCCTGCTGAAGGTCCCCTCTTAACATGAGGGAGAGCAGGAAGCAGTGGCTGTTCCCTTCCTTTGGAATTGCTAACCCCCAAGGCAAGAGTGATCTCTATTCTTATCACCTTCTGAAGAATAGTTAAAAGTTGAGTTTTCTGAAGTCTTTGAAGGGATCTGATCATTATGGTTTGTTATTGCATACACACACACACACACATATTTTTAAAAACTTCTTTGAACACCATCTAAAATCTCTGGAATGAGGTGGCATATCAATCAATCAATCAGGTTAACGGTAACCTGATGTTTTTGAATTTTAGGCTTTTTTGTTTTTTCTGTTCTGCTCTATTACTTGTTCATTTGTAGTGATAAGTACAACAGAACCCTGTCAGCAATTCCAAAGCTATCCTAAAAAGATTTTTAGAATTCACTTGAAGTCAATATACCTGAGCAAAATAATTGGCAACATATAGTACCTAGGGAAACTAGATGAATGGGACATGATTTCAGTAGAATTGAATTTGACTGAAGGCAGGGAGGAGGGGAGAAACACACATTCTCTAGGAATATTGCTAAAGGACAAAATAAAGCTGATATTTTGTACTGCAGTCAAGATGTGAGGCAAAAATTTAAACCAGGTAATGTATTTGGGGGAACAGGCTTTGAAGATGGAAATCAGAGCATATCACTGAAGTCCTACACATCCTCTTATGTGTTTAGTAAAAAAAAAAAAAATCATTACAAAAATTTGGCCGTTTTGCCACTAATTAAGGATTCAGGGTTATGGGTTGATAATTCCTGCTGTGACTGTACATTACTCAGGCCAATTATTACCATAGTTTAAACAGATTCTAGACAGATACAAAAAATAAAGTTACATAATAAAAACAGGGATGCAATGCAGGGCAACAGAAATTTCTGTTTAGATGGCACGGCACAATACAGGCAATTCCTCGGAGACATTGCAGGTTTGGTTCCAGACCACCACAATAAAGCAAATATCGCAACAAAGTCACACAATTTTCAAGTTTTTCAGTGCATGTAAAAATTATGTTTGCACTATGCTGTGGTCTGTTAGGTGTGCAATAGCATTATGTCTAAACAAATGTACATACCTTAATTAAAAATACTTTATTACTAAAAATGCTAATCATTATCTGAGCCTTCAGCAAGTAATCTTTTTGCTGATACAAGGTCTTGTAAAACAAATCTTCAAATATCAATATCTGCAAAGAGCAATAAAACAAGGCACGCCTGTACTTTGTAGGCACTATTAATCTTCTGGCAACTGCCTTTCTTTCTCCCATATCTCTAAATTCATTTTCCATTTCCCAATTCAGATTTCTAAGGATCTTTTAGTTAAAAACTTACTGTATTTCAAAATGGAAAATGTGCTATCTAGCATTATTGCTGGTATGATTAGATGGTAGCACATAGCATGGTAATTTCGAGTGGTGTGGTGGCCTAGAGGTGGAGCTCTCGCCTCACAATCAGGAGGCTGTGAGTTTGATCCTAGGCTGAGGCAGATATTTCTCTCTCTGAGCACACTGAGAATATATATGCTGAACAAAACTCCACATTGGCGACAGGAAGGGTATCCGGCCAGTAAACACTCAGCTCCATTCAGTTGCCCAGACTCCACCCCGCAAGGGATTATGAGGTCATTAAAAGAGGATGATGACATAGCATGGTAATATCAAAGCAGGAGAAGAGGTACCTTTACTGCATAGACATCTGTCTTTCGGTGAGTTACAGTCTGTGCTAGCAAGCTTCGCCAGCCCATGGGGTCTTCTTTGTATGAAAGCTGCCCAGCTCTCAGTTTTACATAGAGGACACCATCCTTTGAAAGAATTGATCTGAGGGGGAGAAAGAGGGAAATATTGAGTTGAACTATTTTATTTACTCTTTTTATACAAACAGTGCAAGAAGATATGCTCTGTATGGTTGCTCATGTAATTTAAGAATGGATGGTACAGCACAAATACTTCTGTATACTAATTATACTTCAATATAATACTAAATACTTCAGTATACTAAATACTTCAGTATATACAGTGAAAGTCAGCTAGGGCAGCAGGGGACGTGAAGCACAGAGGGCCAACAGGGCATAGAAGGGAGGAGATAGTAGCTGGAGGGAATTAAAGTGCCCCTGTGGTCCTAAGCGTACACACGTTGCCTGAACTCTGATCATGAACTGCGATGGTGTCACAATACTGTAACTTTAAGGACCAACAATAAGTCATTGAGAGAATGGCAATAAGTTGAGTACTACCTGTAGCACGCTTAAAAAGCAAACAGCTGTTTGTCCCAAAGGGGCTTTTTCAAGAGGCAGCTGGACTTTCTGGTTGACCTGGATGATTGAGAATCTCCGTAGACAAACAGCTGTTTATATTTGGGTTCCAACATTTCTTGAGAGCCAGAAAAATTGCAAGACAGCGTGCAATTATTTAGAATGTTCACCATGACACTTACTTTAAATGATGCACCCCTTTGCTTAAATCGATCAGCAGTTCCCAATATCGGGGGCCTTTCACTCTGATCTGGAAGCATAACAAATTGAAGTTGTAGATATTGATAAGATTACAAAAAACCTTCAAGTTCCTTATTTCAGTCCCCATACTTTCTAAAGAATCCCTCCTCCTGGCAAAGTCAAGGGAGTCTGATATAATGAAGTACTG
This sequence comes from Pseudoxyrhopus heterurus, assembly GCA_032468235.1. NCBI lineage: Eukaryota > Metazoa > Chordata > Lepidosauria > Squamata > Pseudoxyrhopus > Pseudoxyrhopus heterurus. The sequence goes on from JANHJO010004406.1 coordinate 61,637, forward strand.
CCCTTGAAGAAAATATCTTCTTCTTAAACATGCATTCTCAGAAATGCTATCTGCATGTGTGGGGGTTTAGGAGCTACTTTGCAAAACGGAATCGTCTTGCGTACCTGCTTCAGTAAATGAAGTTCAGGGAGAAGGGTGGGTGCCATAAGTTCCTCAGATGTTTGTTCATACCACTGAGTTCCCTTTGAAATACAAAATCGTTTAGTCAAAAATTATGAAATGTAGAAGTAGAAAACATTCACAAACCCCATAAGCTCAAATGGAATGTATAGAGCCCCTCATTTCAAATTCAAAATACTACTTTTCTCATTACAGGCATGAAAGATGTTTTCTAAATCGCATGGGATGAAACAGTCAGGTTTTCAAGAAAGTAGATGGATTACATGGAAAAATCATCTAATTTTAAGGTTCCCTGTTAAGGGATATCTCTGCCATATAGGATTCCAGGGACAGTGCTTTAATCTGTCCTCAGTACTACAAAATAATGAGCTGATCCTGCAGATATCCTGTTCTTCAGAATCGTATCCTTCATTTCATGTATTTATCTTATCAAATTATGTATGGAGTGTGGCTATTCCTTTAAGTCAACCTTTCTTAACAGGATCTGCAGGGCCCTAGAGTACCGCAAGAAATCAGAAGTGGTCCTATGACAGATTTTGATTGAAAAAGAAACCCCATTTTTTAAACTTTGCACTTTGACAATTATTATTGGATGATTACATCCACTAATTAATTATCACATTAATGTACTGTAAATTGTAGATAGTTTTTATGCAGGATTTCCCTAAGATCTGAAAATCATTTCAAAGGTTATTCCAGGATAAAAAGACTGAGCAGTCTGCTTTAAGCTAATACACTTGGAATACACCACATGTTCCAAGAGGCAGGTTGCTCCCTGGGATTAACTTTTAGTGATGGATAGTGATTTGAATTGTACCAGCTACATAATAATTTTGATAAGTCTAATGTTTTACATTACATCAAGAAGATATGTAATAACTTTGTAATGTTTTACAAAGGTCTCACATATCTTGGACTAGTCCAAAAGAAATCCTTTTTCATTTTGAGAAAGTTTTGATTTCCTAACTCAAAACAGCAATTGTGAGTTACCATCCCTCCCATTCTTTCAAAGAATAGCTAGATAGCTTGGCTTTCTCCAGGTCAGCCAGCACTGTGCAGTAATTTAACCAGCCCTAACAAGTGTGAACAACTGTGGAAGAATTATCTTTTCCCACTTATTATCTTTCAGAGAATAAGACCATTTTTTTTCTCCATATGTCACAGAATTTACATACCCTGTAGGTAACCTCCAGCAAAGCATAGCAAGGGGTATCTGTATCCACATCCACAGGGACAAGGAGTCTGGGTTCAGCTGCCAGGACATATAGATGCCTCAGGGCTTGAAGGTGATACCTGCACAGAGAAGAAATAATCTAGGCTATGTCTCTTTCTGTATAAATCCATACATCTCTCATTAATAGCCAAAGATCCATTTAAATGTCCTTTCCCTCCTACTTTTGGAGAGATGTGGTCTTGATTCTGTGAAACACTTTTTTCAAAGTGATCCAGATTTCATAATTATTGAGAAAAGGATTATGCTCTGGAGAGCCTTGAGAAGTTATCAAAGATAAATTTGGAATTAAAACTTCTGAAATTAGAATTTGTATATTTGTATGGGTGCAGGCATATGTGCATACCACAAAGATTTCTGAGTTGTAATTTTTCTTTTTCCTATGAGAGAGGGAGAGAGAGAGAGAGGAAGAACAAGAACACGTTTGTTCCTTAGCCAGAGGACAATTGTGCTGACATGGAGATTGATAGGTATTAGACCTTCAGTTTCATTTAACTGAAATAAAATATATGCTTCATTCATTTACCTAGAAATATTCATTTTAAAAAACGTATAAAACTTTTCACAAAACTGTTGTGGTTTTAATGCATTAATATTTATAGACTGCAGAAGCTGGGTATTTACCCAGAGTCATCCTGTAATAAGATGTGTAGACAGACAGACAGGCAGACAGATTTAATTGAATTTTAGAGTTGGTGAATATCATTGGCCAGTCTGGCACACAGAAGTTCAATGGGACTATTCTGACAGTAGAATTTTAACATCAGTTTAGATTCTGTCTCTCTTGCATATGGAAAAAAATAAAAAATAAGATATTTCTAATTCCATGGTGTTTTACAGCTTTTTCATATTTCCTCTTCCTTCCACAATCTGTCCCAGGTCGTCTTTACACATAAGAAAAATTATTCCATTCATTATACAATCTATATCTATAAAACAGAGTGTGTGTGTGTATGTTTGTGGGTATGTCCCAAATAGGCTCCTGCACCCCTAAACCAATGTGGCCCGAACTTGCCAGACACATACCTTGCACTTCCAAGACAAACACTGGGGGGGGGGGGTGTCACGAATGCCATCGGCCCTTCTTTGCCCCCCAAAAAGACTGCTGACCTCCACACACACACCCCACCAACAATGTACTGCGGATGTGTATAGGCCTCTGCAGCCGCCAAGGCAGCAACGGCCAATGCAGCCAATAGAGGCAAGGCATGCAAATCGGAGGCTCTCCAGGCAATAGAGGCAAGGCATACAAATCGGGCAAAGAACGCTGGGAAATGTAGGCTGCAGCATTCCCTGCTCAAGGCATACATACCCGGGCGAAGCCAGGTTATCAGCTAGTATAAATAAATATGGAATTGGGCAGCCAATAAATTTAAATAAATAATTGAAGACCTAGCAAAGATATCAAAATGTTAAGCTTTCTCTTGCAATTACTACATTTTACTACATAAAAATTTCAACATCTGTTTGTTTTTAACAAATTTGTATGCAATAGACATTACAAGTTGAAACCCTGTTTGCCAAATGATAAACATATCAGGCCAAACCACTTTCTAGCATTAGATTTTAAATGTACTTCCTAATCAGGTCCCTTTACCTGTTATCAGTACTGTGAACTGGGAAATGAGGGTAGAGTGCACAAAGAAGAGCAGCAATTGATGAATTTGAAGTGCTAAGTGAATATCTGCAAAGAAACAATATTTTCCCATGAGTCAGTAAAAAGCATTTCCTTGTCAAGCCAAAATATGATCCCAACTTATAATGACCATAATATCAGTTCTATGCCAATGAAAGGCTGCAAAGAGCTACAAGAGAACTCAGTCATCTTGCCCAGTTAATTTAACGGGCATCACAGAAAAAGGTTTTGTCAGCCCTATTAGCCAACAGCTTTTAAATGGAGATGACAGGGATTTCATTCAAAATTTGCAAGCAAAATATGCTGTCTTTACATGGACAGATGGAAGAATAGCTCAATCCCGATTGGCTTGCTTTTTAAAATTTATTATATGCCATCAAGTCATTGTCAATTCTTATCAGCCAAATGTATTTTTCATCATGATTGACTCGCTTTAGTTAAATATATTCACAGAAACATATTCTGCATATTTTATTTTTATTTTTCTTGTAGTTCTTTTGAAAGAACTTGAAATTACTACAGCAAGACGCATGGAAAGACTTAGATCATCAAACCTAAGTTTCTGGGTCACTCAGTCCTGCTCTTTATTCTCGTTTTATTTTTTTTACATAATAATTTATATCCTATCTTTCTTGTACCTGTACTTATGATTACGCAGCATGATGATAAACAATAAAACCAATACAAGGGGATGTGGTTTTTAAAAGTTACCAAGAAGAATTACACCATAAAGGTGAGAAAGTAGAACACATAAATATCAGATAAAATTTATATACAGTCTTATTAAATCAAGTCTTAACAAAGCAGTGAAAGACCATCTGGGAAAGTGCCATTTCGGAAAATGCTCTTATGAGATCTCTTTCAATGTTTCCGTATTTTTGTTCCTCCTTGAAGAAAACAACCAATCTTAAAAGACTGGTGTTTTCGCAATGCTATGATTATCCTAAATTCATATAACTAAGCAATACTGTGGACACAAAGATATATCCTTCCTTGCAGCCTATCTGTATACCAAGGTTAATCACAAAGAGATCTTAGATTCTTCAGGGTTTGTTTGTTTGTTTGTTTGTATTCTGGATGTTTATATGCATGGAAATATAAAGGATTAAGGAGCAGAAGATTCTTTTTCAAATCACAGATTACCTTCCTCCTCCCAGAAAGAGGAGTCCCAGAGCCATATGGTGTGCCATATGGAATCCATAGTTCATTTCTCCACCCGTCTTCTTGTGTAGAAAACGACAGAGCTGAAGGACCTTCAGGTTCCCAGATCCTGCCATCACCATTGCAAGGGAAAGCAATACCACACTCAGACAAGTCTCTAGGTTATAGTGCCCAGCCTAAGGAATATGGAAGAGATTGTTTTTTACTTTTGCACATTCTAAATATGCTTCTAAGCAGGCAAGATTGCAATCTTTAGAGAAACTAATTTTAGCAAATGACAGACTATATAAAGCACATCAACTTCCGCAATACTTACTTTGAAAAAAAATCATTTATACCAATAATAAGCAACCCACATCCTGTAACTAGGCACCCAAACCCAGTGCCCAGAATCACTCCATCATCATTCAGTGGGAAAATATTGATTTTAACGGTCAGGTTTTTTTTCGTGGACGCAAATCAAGCTTTGTATTAAATGTTAAAAGTTCTTCCCCATCACCTAAACACTGAAAGAAACAAGCTGAAAATCTACACACACACCCAGTAATGTTACCCTATTACAGTCATATAACTACAGCCCCTGACAGGTAAACATAATAAAAACACCATTAAGTAATTAAGTAAATCGTCCAACACTGGAAGTTTTTAAGAAGAGATTGGATAACCATTTGTCTGAAATGGTATAGGGTTTCCTGCCTAAGCT
>JANHJO010004407.1:0-10836 GCA_032468235.1 Pseudoxyrhopus heterurus
GAGGGCCTCGTTCCAGTGGGACTGCATCATGGCCTGGAACTGGCTGACCATCTCAGCCCGCTGAGCCTCCAGGCACCAATACCTGGCCTTGCACACCCTCAGGTCTTCCCTCTTCTTGGAAAGTCTATGCTCATAGTCCTCAGTGAGGTGCTTCTGCTGAGCCTCCTTCTTGGTCAGATTCAATTTGAACTGAGCCAGTTGTTTTGCCAACTCTTTCTCATAGTGGCTGCTTAGCTCCAATATCTGCTTTCTGTTGGGGCCTAAGGAGCCCGGGCGGGCAAGCGAGGAGTGTCTGGGAGGGGAGGGGTGAGTAGAGGCCAGCGAGGCACCCCTTGATGTGAGTGATATCAAGTTGGTCACACCCACCCAGTCACATGACCACCTAGCCACACCCACCCAGCCAGTCATTAGGCAGATCATATTAGTGGTCCGTGGGATTTAAAATTATGGATTTAGTTGACCCTGAGGTCAAATAGGTTGATGACCCCTGGTCTATAATGTGGTTACATTCAATAGAAGAAAATGGACATCCCTGTTCAATGTCTTTGTTTATCTCAACAAACTATTCACGTTGTTGATATTTATTACCACCTGGGTTGGGGAATACAACTAGATCAAGGATGTCAAACTCACATCGTCACAGTGGCATCACATGACATATCGGGACTTTTTCCTCCTTTGCTAAACCGGGCGTGAGTGTGGCCAGCACATGACACATCCATCCTGTGGGCCAGGAGTTTGACAGCCCTGAACTAGATGCTTATAGAAATAAATGCATGCCCAGATCCCTTTTCCAATAAAAAAAATTCAGGAATTTCCATTCTTTCAAAGACTTTAAAGTCATCCAAAGACAGCCATGGAAGTAGGGTTTTAATTGGTTTAACCTAGTGCCCAAAGTACTCTTTTACTTGAATCAATCATGTTGATATTATAAACTTATCTAGATTTATATGGGATATGCAACTGTTTAACCAATAGACTGAAGGAATGAGTTTGCTAAGTGATGTGTAACAGTTGAAGACCACCCCTTTTTCCCCCTCGTTCTCTCATGCAGGCTAACACACTCTTGCTGAGTTTAAAAAGAAGTAACCAAGAGGCTCATCACAGTTCCTTTAGTTCCATCTCTTCTTCTCCACCTGCCGTATTTAAAAAAGAGAAGGGATAAGAAATTGCTTCATTAGTTTTCCATCTCACTCCAATGAAGGCTCAACTGCTTCACTTCCTTGGGAAAAGAGGAAAGCAAAAAAAGGCATGTATCAAACATTTGGGACCTAGTGGCAATAAGAATAAAGTGTGGAAAAGTTATTTTGGAATTAGAGTCTTTCAGGAAATTAAGTAGCGATATGGTATTGCCCAATGTAAGGCAATGAAAGGGAACTTTCTTTGTAATATTCATCACCATCAATGAAAAATACGACTTAACATTGTTATAATATGGATGATTAGCTTACCATGTGATTGTATGACTAAGAAGTCTACCCTGTAGATTATTGAATATGCATTCATTCTGAAAAGATCAAGTCTCCTTAGAAATAAGTTTGATTCCTGTTAATTTCATGATTCCTTTGCAATAGTACAAAAGCAGCTTGCCCATTGCCTTGTATTTTTTTAAAAAAAAAATTTTATACTGGAATACAAGCAACTATAACACCAATCACGAAAAAATACAGCTTTAATTATCGTGTAAGAAAAGAATCTACATACATTGATGGAGATTAAAATCAAAGAAAAAAGGGGTGGATTTTCTGAAAGAAAAAGGATTCCTATATTATCCATGTAATACCAATAATTCAATCCTATAATTAAATATAGACTATATGGAAACATATTGCTTCATCTTTTTAACCTCTGTACATAAATTCTTGTTCAAAAATAGATAAGACTCATATCCTGGACCCAGTTTTTACTATTGGGATGGTAGATTTCTTTCAGTTTATGTAAGATCACCTTTCTTGGTGGGTTCCAGGCTCAGTAGAGGCGAAGTTCTTCATAAAATGACAAATGCTACATTGAAGGATGATAATTTAACATTACATGTAAATGTTAATTTTTTTTGTTTTTTATCTAAAGTTGTATTAACGCATGCTGTCATCTGAAGCAAGAAAAAGCAACGGCTGGACAAGACTAAATCACATGAGGCAAACATCTACAAATCTCATGCACAACCAACCTAAGAAAGCTGATGTCCAATTCTTTTAAAACTTTCTTTGAGAGATCCAATAAACACAATGTAATATTTTCTGATGAACATGAATATAAAAGTAAAATGTAAATATAATAAGTTGTTGTAACTTAAGAATGACATTAAGCCATAAGAAGTATCTATATCTATAAAACAGAGCATGGGTGTGTATGTTTGTGGGTATGATCCGAATAGGCTCCTCCACCCCTGCACCAATCACACCCAAACTTTCCATACACGTTCTTTACACTCCAGAGAGATTCCTTGTGGGGATCACGAACCACATTGGGGCTTCTTTCACCCCCAAAATTGGTGCCAAAGGGGATACCCCCACACCTCTGCAGCCACAAACCTCTACTGAGCATGTGCAGAGGCCTTTGGAGCTGCCCAGGCAGCAACAGGCAGATCGGAGGCTCTCCAGCCAATAGAGGCAAGACATGCAAATCGGGCAAACAATACTGGGAATTGTAGGCTCCAGCATTCCCTGCTTCCACCATGTTGCAGCAAGGCATAAATAACTGGGCAAAGCCAGGTTATCAGCTAGTATAGAATAAAGTTATCACTGCATTCTACGTAGCCCCATAATAATCTGTCCTGGTTCCTTATAAGTTATTTTGCACTTTTATTCCATGGCAGAAATAAAATACAGAAATCCTAAGAATATACAGTATGTTGACAGTAATATAAAACTGATATAATGAAATTGCATATGATTCCACAAATTGAAATCCACTCAAAATAGACAAAATATACAGGCATGCACTCCCTTATATGCCATTTTTCTATGCAAAAGATTTTATTTGGAACCATATTCAGTCATATCATTCCATATCTGTTTCTGAAATACATCATTATATAATTATCATTTCAGCTTCAAATACTAGGTATGTTTTCCGAAACTAAACTGAAACTTAAAAGTCTGATAAAGGTGCAAAGCTTTTTGACTGATTCCCGTGTTGGATAAAACCAGGCATTTTTCTGTGATTAGTTAAACATGTAAGCAACTTATCTTAAATATTTATCTTAAATATTTTTTTCTTGCCTATTCAACTTCTATTTTTTTCAGTACTTAAAACAGAAATAGGATGATTGATTATACTGGTTTCTATTCGATCTTGTTCAGTATTAAAGAATGACCAGAAAGCAAGCTAACTAGCACATAAAAAACGCAGTCTGGAAACTAACAATTCACCAACTACACGTTTTGTGTTCTGAATGCTGAAATAGTTTGTGGCCTTTGGGTCGCTACGATGCAGTACTAGTTGCCACATGATCAGCATTAAGTTGGTGTGATTGGCTTTTCTGCCTCCTACCTAATTTCTATTTTAAACTCATCCTTGATATTAGTCAATGATGAAGTACTGAATTTGCATACATTTCAATGCATTAACATGCAAATGAATAATGACCTTTTCTTCCTCTGTGAAAGTTGGCAACTATGAGCTGCTACTATAATTCCTGGAGGATTATATTCTAATGCAAGAGATATGAGTAATCAGGAGAATGTATTCATTTCCCTTGAGTGTAGTCCTTGCAAGTGTCAATTCCATCGATGAATCTTTCCTGCTATTGTTTTAGTGTAGTTCAGGGAAGCAAACTCCAGGATTTTTTTCCCATTTAAATCATACAAAAAAAATATTATTTGCATCTCAAAACTCCATAATAAGAGTGTCTATTTGGATTTGTTTTTAAGACTATTTGTTTATGACGTGTGAGTAACCAAAGCAAAATATAATTTTTATATGGTATTCTAAGTTTCTTTTTTCAAATTAGACTAGATAATGTGTATTAATTGCAAATCTATATCTATAAAACAGACTGTGGGTGTGTATGTTTGTGGGTATGTCCCGAATAGGCTCTTCCATGCCTCCACCAATCTGGCCCAAACTTGCCAACCATTCCGGAGACAGTCCGTGGGGGTCACAAACCACATTGGGGGTTCTTTCACCCCCAAAATTTGTGCCAAAGGGGAGACCCCCCCACCAACAAACCCCTACATGTCTACTGCACATGCATGGCTGGGAACGGCCATAAAGCAGCTTCCCTGTGCCACCAGCCAGTTGCAGCAGAGGCATTGGCAACTATGGCCATCTCCTTTCCCCATTCTGCCACACAGGGACAAGGAGCAGAGGCACAAGACATGGGCCCAGAGAGAAGACCAGGCCCAGCTGGGAATGGCCAGGAAGCTTTCCCGCGCAGCTGATGGGTGGGAGGCACAAGGTCCCCATGCCGCCCTGTCCACCTGCCAGCCTCACACCCGCTCCTCCAGCACCCTGATGTAGGCAGCGGCAGTAATTACCTGTTCGGCACCAAGATCCTGCCGCTGCTGCCTTCTTCAACAACTGATTGGCAGTTCTAATTCCCTGCTTTGCCCACCCATGCCACCCACAAGAACCAGATAGCACAGGACTTCCACTGCGCAGGGGCCAGCAGGGACAGAGGAGCCAGCCCACATGGCCCTGCCCACCTGCCTGCCTCTCATGGCCAATGGAAGGAGTCCTTGCCTGCCTCAAAGCACCTCTGCCCCAGCCCACCCTTGGCAACAGAGGCGCTTTGGCCTCCCACAGGACCTGGGAACAGCTCCAAGACCAGGGCCCTTGCCCTCTATACCAGGCTGCTGCTGTTGCTGCTGCTGGCCGGCACACCCTGGGCAAGTAAGCAGGAGCGGAGTGGCAGGGAGGGGGCACCAGAAGCCCCGTGGCAATCCTGCCCCACCAGCATCCCGCTAAGGGAGAGCTGAAGACCCTTCCCCTGTGCACCTCGGAGGGGCTCATCTGCTCCCTTCCCCTTGCAGGAGCCTTTGGGGGCTCTTTGGGGCCCTCCCCACCATGACACAATGTGTCCTCACCTTCCGAAAAGTGCCTCTGCAGCCACGGGCAGTACAGGGTGGAGGAGAGCACCGCTTCCCTGGAGAAGACCTCCCACAACCAGGACATTGCCCTCTATGCCGGCCCGCTGCTGCCACTCCTGCCCGCCATGCCCTGCCCACGTAAGTGCCAGTGAAGGGACGGGGAGGGGCAGCAGGAGCCCCATGGCCATCCTCCATGGTGGAGAGGGCGAGGGACCAGCTCTTGGAGCTCTTCCCTGCAGGAGCGGGGGTTGCCTCCACCTCGGCCCACCTGTGGCCACGGAGGCACTTTGCAGAAGCAAGGATGCCTTCTGTCAGGTCTGACAAAAGACCAGGAGTGGAGGAGCAGGGGGAAGAACATGATGAGGAGGAACAGGACGAGGGGAGATGATGATTAAGAGGAGGAGGAGGGTGAAGAACACAATTAACAGGAGGAGGAACAGGAGGAGGGAAGAAGATGAGGAACAGGAGGAGGAACAGGAGGAGAGAACATGAGGAAGAACAGGAGATCAGGAGAAAAAGATGATGAACAGGAGGAGGAGGATGAAGAGGGGGAAGAAGAGGAGGACTGGAGGATGAGTGGGAAGAAGAGAAGGAGGAGGCAGGAGGGGAAAGAACATGAGGAGGACGAGACGAAAAACATGAAGAGAAGGAGAAAGATGAGCAGGAGGAGGACTGCACAATTTGAGTCACACATACATAAATACCCAGGCTAAGCCGGGTAATAAGCTAGTAAACAATAATATGGTACTAAGGGGCGGGAAGGGAAGAATCAAACAAACTAGAATTATTTGGAGGCTTAGTGCCAGTAAAGCTATTACAGTGATATCAAGTTTACAAAATTTGATTAGGCAATTGGGAGAATTATGCAAATTGGAAACTAGCTAAATACTGAGAAACACAATACTGCAAGTTTCAGGTGGGACAGTTGAAAGACTGAATCTGGTCCAAATCAAAATCTTAGTAGGAGAATTGGAACCTGCTTGTTTTATCACGTGTGCATGCAATTTCAAATAACTTTTTGGACTAAAAGATTGGGAATCAAAATGGCATATCAACACAGTTAAGAAAAGAAAGCAGAAAAAGCCATGTAGATTTTTCTTCTGACAAACCACTCTATGCTGGCATCTACATCAATACAGTTTAATCTCATAGCATCTGTGTTGAACATATTCTCTATAAATCAGCATCAAGCAATCTAGTTATTTTATGAATTGTACATAATATGTGACTAATGATATGTAACTTCCCACCTAGCAATCCAAAAGCCTGCAAATATAAGTAGATAAATAAGTACCACTTCAGTGGGAAGGTAACAGTGTTCTATGCAACTTGGTGTATAGTTATGCTGGTCACGTGACCACAGAAGTGCCTTTGGACAATTCTAGCTGAGATGAGCATTATCCCCCTAGAGTCAGACACAACTGAACAGGGGGAATCTTTAATTTTATGTAGTTCATATGTAAAGGTGTTTTCTGCATGAGAAGTTGTATTTGAATAGGAAACATTTGGAAATAGTTCAGGTCACCTCATACATCAGGGCTGTCAAACTTCCAGCCCATGGACCAGATGCGTCATGTGCTGGGCACACCCACACCCGGTTTAGTGAAGGGGGAAAATGTCCCAATACATCACGTAATGCCACTGTGACGACATGAGTTTGACACCCCTGTCATACATCTTTGGTTCACCAATAATCCTAAACTAAAGTTCTGAGCTGAAGGAGAGATGAAACTCTAGATCAAGGGTATCAAACTCAATTTCACAGAGGGCTGCATCAGGGTTGTGTTTGACCTCGGGGGCTGTGGCCAGGGTGGGCATGGCCAGTTTGACATCACTCATGTTGGGGGCACCTGTGGTGGCCCGAGCGCTCTAACAGCACAAACAGGCTCTCAAGTAACGTTTTTGGCTGCAATGGCCTCCTGCAACCCTCTGCCAATGAAAGTGGAGCTCAAGATATCTACCCATGGCACTCGCGAGTTCCATTTTTGCTGGCAGAGGCACTGCGAGATAGTCTTTCACTGTTTCCAGGGCACTCCCATGGGCCAGATCTAAGCACCCTGTGGGCTGCATCCGCTCCCTGGACCTTAAGTTTGACACCCCTGCTCTAGATCTTTGTAGGATCACACTTCGACCCAAACAACCAAACAGACTGACATTCTTGCTTTCCTGTTCACTTAGCAACTGACAGAACATTATTCTATGCTGTCTGCTAAGATAACTTCTAGATTGAAAATGAGTAGTCTGTGGCCATGACTAGATGTATCCTTCAGCTTCATTCTTGTGACCTTCAGAGTTCCCTCAGACTGTATTACTAATATTTAGCAGCCAAATGACAATTTTCAACATAAAATTGCAATGTAAAAATTTAATAATAGCTTATTAAACCTCCACAAGATTCAGCATGAAAACACTATTTTTAAAGGAGCAGCATAAATATATGTGTATTCAAGTGATGTCAGCACCCATTCTCTCTGTGTTCTTCAGCTATCTACACTTACTTTAAAGTAAAAGTATTGCCCTCAAGAGAAGAAAAAGTTATTCCTGTTTTGGAGTCTGAGTTGTGCTGTTCATTAGGGCTGTTTGTTTTGCAGGAGGGAAGAAGGTTTTCTCTGAATGTCCTCTGCCCTTGCCTTCTATTATTAAGTCAGAGCAGATAAGTGATTGTTTCCAAATCCCGTTAGGCACAAATGCATCCTATTGGGCTATACTGGAAATATGGAACTTTTATATGTAAAGCCTGTATCTTTAAATCTTACCTTTTGTTCAGAGATTTATGACCCTGGCTTTGATGGTTTCAGTGAAGAGTAATCCTCAGTTTCTCTACAGTTTTATGCTCCAGAATTGCTTGTCTTTATAAATGACATATTATCCTAGTCCTGGAAAGTACCAGTAACAGGCAGATTTAGCAAAGATCTGGCAAGATATTGTCTATGGCTCTTCGAAATGGGAGTCTCTGTCTGATCTCTCATAATTGCATTACTGTTCACTCTGTTGAAGTTAATAACCCACTCAGTAAGATAGTGATATAGTCCTTATAACCTGATTGTTTGAGTAGTGGAAAAGCAAACTTGAAGAAAACAGATCATAGAGATCATCACTTGATTTAACTACTATTTCCTCACAATGTAGGTCTTTGTTAGTCATTAAGTATTATGTGTTCTGAGATATATATTACACCTGTTTTATGTTTAATGTATACAAGAATGCATTTGCAAGATTTGATTTTTCTTTCCCTCCACCAGATAAATACACACTTATCTATCAATCTCAGGCCATGACATTACTGAGTACAATGCTTCTATTCAGGAGAGGTTATGCTATAGACTTCTTAAGGCATGCTCATCCTACATTTGGTTTACACAGCTGTGAGTTAAAGGAACACACACAGGGACCAGGGTGACAGAGATATGCAAAGAAGAATTTAAAAATGAAACAAGCTGTACAAGATTTCCTTGCACTGCCCCAAATTCATTTCCATCTCTGAAGCTACAAACAGAGACAATACGGTTAGCAAAGATAATTTGTCTTTTAGGATGGGCACTGGAGGCTCTAATTACTTCAGGTTAGTGATGGAAGTGGCCACTCTTACAAGATAAAGTGGCCTTTCTTACAAGATAAAGTTGTTATACAGAGTGGTTATTACTGAAAAAATAGGCACGAGGAAGACTAAAACTCAGATCTCACATATCAAAAGATGTAAGTTGAATAAGTTGAGCAAAAAAACTATGAATTATCTATAACATATTAACAAGCCTGAAGAAATAATGTAGAATGAAAAAACTGGATTCAGCTCATTGTCTAAGCCAGGGCTGTCAAACTCACAACCCACGGGCCAGATGCGTCACACACTGGCCACACCCACACCTGGTTTAGCGAAGGGGAAAATAGTCACAATACATCATGTGACACCATCATGACACCGCGAGTTTGACACCCCTGGTCTAAGCAGATCTGCAAAGGACGTAATGCTAGTCTGGCCCAGCTTCAGGGATTACTGTTAGGCAATTAGCAATAAAATATATTATAAACAATTTTCCAATAGGAAAAAGAAAAATTCAACACTGAAGTTTCATATGAATGATTTTGTATAAGAGTTCCCATGACATCAGCCTTAAGAACTGAAGAAAAAGCCTCACTTTAACAGCCTTCTGGAAAGCAAAATTCCCCAAGTCTCAGAAGAGTTGTTGTTCCATAGGGCAAGAATTGCAAGCATGAGTCCTTGGTCTGACAAAATGGCAATTGCCCTTTCATTGCTTATTTCCATTTAAAAAAAAAAGTTTTTAAGTTTTAAATTTATATAAATCTTTTGCTGCAGGTTGGAAGAAAATCACCCAGTGTAATAAACTTGCCCTTCTGGAGATTCATAATGTCCAAAAAGCAATTTATAAGACATTTCCAATAAAAGTGATTAAGAGGGAAGGTGGGTGATTCTAGTGTCCTTATGCAAGGCACTGACTGTGGCTTGGACAAAGCTGTTTCAGCCAACTCACAGAGCTCTAAAACCTACTGGTAACTACTACTTTATAATCTCATTATGGGGAGTGGAGTGGAACACTCTGGGCAATCTCAAGTCTTCTCCTTTTCCAGAGAGCAATCAAGGGAGCCGGTTCCTTCTTAATTTTTTTATTGTCTCTTTTGAAAGATGTGCAACGTTGTTTACCCCATGTACCTTTTGAACTATATTTAAATGTGGTATATCTCTGTGTATCTTTTGATGGCTGATTTGGCTGAATACCAAGCTTCCAGGAATTCCCTAGTGTTTTTCGATTTTGTTTGGTCTAGGTGGCTCACAGAGTCCCAATTTCAACTCTAGTTTCAACTATAGCTTAAACTAGGAAACTGTGAGACTCTTAGACCAAGCTAAATCCCTAAATACTAGGCAATTCCTGGAAGCTTGGCATTCAGACAAATCAGTCATCAATAGATACATGAAGCTAAATCACATTTACACATCATTATAAAGAGAAATTAAAAAGCTAAGAATGAAACAAAAATACTAGAATACATTCTTATCAACCTACATCTAGATAAACAGGGATTAACATTGAACAAGCAATCAAGCAGAAAACAATAGTTCCTAATCAAGGAACTACCAAGGAGCAAGCTGCACTTCCAGCAACACTTGCAGGGCAAATTAATACATGTATAAATGGGGAACAAATCCTACAGTCACTAGCACAGATGATGTTGCCTAGTCAGGTAATGAAACATCTGCAAGGAGGAGTTCCGGTTTGATGTCGCTGCGTGATCGGTGCAGGGGAGCGGGGCTCTGCATCCCCACATCAAATCCCCTTCATCGGAGGACCCCCCAAGGGGCTAAAGGCACCATGTAGGGGGGACTCAGAAGGAGGGTCACTCTGCTGGTTGTGGAGAGCAGCGGCTCTCTCACTGGACCCAGGGTTTTTTCCCTCTTTGCCAAAGACAAAGTCGAGGTGGCCATCATGGCCGCCATGAAGCTAGGGCAGCCAAAGAAATCAAGATTGTGCTGGAGCAGTGAGAGTGGACAGTGATTGGAGCTGGGTGAGGTGATTTTCAACTTTTGTCAAGGATTTCCCTAAAAGAAAATTAATCCAGGAAAGAGACTCTTTGGAATACTTTTAAGCAGCGATCAAAAAGTGACAGAGAGAAATTGCACCCTAAAAACTATAGAATATAGAAAGACTGGATGTATAAATCTTACTGGCAGGACTCTGAACAGGCATTTTAAAGTGCTGGATATCTGACTGTTTATTGGATATTTTGTTTGAATTAACTTGAAAGAAACAACTGGCAGAATAGTTTTAAACTGGATTTTTAATGTTGA
>JANHJO010004407.1:42855-53890 GCA_032468235.1 Pseudoxyrhopus heterurus
ACTACTGTTTACCTAGATAATAGAGTAGAGTAGAGTAGATTAGAGTAGAGTAGAGTAGAGTAGAGTAGAGTAGATTAGAGTAGAGTAGAGTAGAATTTATTGGCCAAGTGTGATTGGACACACAAGGAATTTGTCTTTGAGACATATACTTCACAATATGCTAAATATGTTGGAGCATGTCTTACTCTAAATGAAAATACCATTAATCCCCTGCAGTTGCATGACCGGATTTACAACTGGTTTCAGTGTCCCATGGCTACATGCCCACAGTTTATTGTTGTTATTATTTTTTGCCTGTTTCTAGCAAAAAAACTCCTTCCTATTTGGAAGAATGGTTTCATACTTATGACCACAAGGTTCACTTAATGACCACTGTAAAAACAATCAAAGTCAGATCTGGTCATGTGGATGCCTCAACTTATGTCTGTCATGACTTATGATCAAAATTCTAGTCCCAATTGCAGTCATAAGTTGAGGACTGCCTATGCAGGGGTGGGTTCCTACCAGTTCGCACTGGTTCGCCCGAACTGATTGTTATGGAACAACCGGTCCAGGTGAACCAGTTCCATCGGAAATGATGCTGAGCCCTCCCGCCTGCCCCTGCTCTATACCTATCTTTATTCCCTTCATTTTAAGCACAGCTGATTGGGGCGGCAGCGCAAATACCGTCCGTCAGCTGTGCTGACTCTCCGGAGCTGCAGCAATGGTAAGAATCCGCTTTGTTTGTTATTGGAATACATGCACGCAGCAAGGCGGCGATCACCGAACCAGTAGTTAGACAAGTAGGAACCCACCCCTGTACCTATGCATTCTTTTTATCTTCTTACTATTTCTTCTGAGTCTTCTTATATAAAAAAAATATAGAAACCAGGCCCATGCTGCTCTCCTGAAAACATATGAAGAGCAACTTTTTCAACCAATGTGTATTCCCCTATTTCATAGACCAAGAGCTGATCTGAAATGGTCCGAGAAACAGCAGAGAAACTATGTCTATAAACTTTATAATTCATTCCATATACGACCTCTATTCCTCTCTTTTGCATACCAGCAGAACCTTTCACAACTGCATTAAGCACCTTCCTAATATACTAGTGTACACTAGCAATAGAATTCTTATGCAAAAAAATTGTGATGTATGCTTCAATTTCTATATTTTTTTTTTATAAAGACATATTCCTTTTGCTAAGATGGAAACAGCGTGGAGACCTGAACCACAGATGACATGTGTAAGCCAACAGATTTATTGTCCGTGAAATATTCTTGGAAACTACTTATGTGAGACAACCTCAAATGCGTAATGAAAGTTATTTTTCAAGAATACATTTTCAGAAAGAAAATGCGAGGGAATTCTTTCTTGAATGAGAAAGATTGGTACTATGGAAATAAGGTATCATCAGAAGGAAAAATTACAGGAAAGGGGATTTAGGCATAAAATAAAAAACTTTTACATGTAAAGATTTCTGTGGCTATATATTTAGATTGATAGAATAGAACAGAACAGAACAGAATAGAATTCTTTATTGGCCAAGTGTGATTGGACACATAAGGAATTTGTCTTTGGTGCATATGCTCTCAGTGTACATAAAGAAAAAATAAAATACATTCAGTTTATTCCCCATCCTTCAGTCTTTACAAGTAATATTTAAATTAATATAATACTTTATATTATAATTTATTGTAATATTTAATACTTTAAACAAGTTACATTTTTCGTTAAAAAGAAACATATACCACTGTATTGCAGTAAATCCTGCTGCAACTTCATACTTAATCATTTTGAAAAACAAATTATTGTTTTGATCAGATATTTGGATGGGATACTAGTCTATACTTGTGTGTCTAGTACTTACTCTAAACTTGTCACACTATCAATAATGAGTATATTCTGCAGTACATGAGGCTTGACCCCTAAATACATTTTCCGTACATACGTACGTATGTACATACATACATACATACATGCATACATACATACATGCATGCATGCATACATATCTGGTGCCTTGGTTTTTGAAAAATTGTAATACTGAAGGAAAAACTCCGCTAATCTACTATCAAGGTTATAATTTTACAGTATATAATTTTACACTAGCATCATAAAAGTATAAAACTATATAATTTTATAGTAAAAGCAATTTTGTGAAATTGCATAACCTATCTCCAAAATGAAAGCAGTTTTATAGTTGACAATGTTAAATTATTTTTGCATATCTGTATTTTTTTTGTATACCAGACTAGGTTGGAAATAGGAAATCAAAGACTCATTATTCTAAACAAAGCATGTGCTTTGTGTGCTCTTATGAGTTCTACAGCAGGAAATTTTAGGAATCTTTTCTAGACATTTATTCTTCCATAAAAACAATAATAATTGCATATGTTTATAAGGAATGCAGATTAACAGTTCTAAATTCTTCAGTTTTCATAATACATTTGGCCTTAAATTTCTGTACTATTCAGATTAAATTTCTGTACTATTCAGCTTGTCATCTTCCTCCGATCTAGAGATGAAGAAAAACACCAGAATATCTTTTCTTATTTTTATTATAACATACAGCCAAATTAACAACTATACTTAACAAGAACTCTCAAGTGATAGGCAGCATCTAATCAGACACATATCTGTCTCGGAAGCAAGAAGTGCCTTGGCTTAAATAAAAAATAATGGCAAACCATATAGCATATAATTTTAAAAAAGGGAAGAATATTTAATGATGAAAACATTTACATCGCTTACAATTGAGAACACAACCCAGACCATGGAAATGCCAGCTAGTACTTTTGAATTGAGGTGAAAATCAGTATTATATTAATTTAAACATTACTTGTAAAGACTGAAGGATGGGGAATAAACTGAATTGATTAAAGAGAACAGCAATATGTTAGTAGAAAAAAAGAGGAAAAGATGAATATTATTGTTGTTCTCAGAAGGAGCCAATTTTTTTTACAGACATAGGGAAATTATTGTAAATTTCCTGATTTATACCTTAATTTACCCATTCATTATTTCCTTGATAGACTTAGGCCAGTGATGTTGAACCTTTTTCAGTTCGCGTGCCAAATAGCTTGCGCGCGCATGCTCCTGTGTGCCCCCACCCACAATGCAACGCGAGGGACCCCCGCGCATGCGCACACGACCCCCCCTGCTGTGCGTGTGACCCCGGAAATTTCTAGGGAAAAGAGCCAAAAAACAGCTGAACCGAGGGGCGCATGCACGTGCAGACTCTCCCATGCGTGCGCAGGGGACCCCCAAGCATGCGTGTGCAACCCCCAGGATTTCTAGCCCAAAAAAGAGCCAAAAAACAGCTGTTTGGGGGGGGTTGGGCTAGAAACTCGGGGGTCGCGCACGCATGCACAGTGAAGCTGGGCTGGGCGACGGCTGACGTGCCAGGCGACATGACTCTGCATGCTATTTTGGGCACGCGTGCCATAGGTTCGACATCACTGACTTAGGCCATAGAGAACTGCCTAACTATTGTCTCCATGCAGATGCTTAGAGTCTAAATACTTGGTGGATTTTGACAATAAAACTAATTTTGGTGATGAGCCTCAGGTTGCTTAGGCATTCCTATAATCACAGAATGAATTTCTTAACAAACTGGACAACATAGCCTAAGAACATAGGAAGAGCCATAGGAAAAACCATGCCGGTTCAAGCCAGGAGCCTCTCTAATCCAGCACTTGGTATTACACAATAGCAGCTAATATACTCTGGAAAAAATATGGACTTAAAACTATGTCTCCCTTCCACTACAGCTCCCCAACACCTAGCATTTAAGTTTATGTAGGCCGTATACATTAGTCAAGATTAACGGCCATGGAACCAGATGTTTCATAAATTTGTTCATTACGTTTTAATAAACAATTTTTACTGAGATTTCCATTCCAATCTTTCCTTTTTAATATGTTAGCAAAAAGTAAAGATCTCTTTTATAAAATCTCTTATAATATTTAGCACATCACTACAACCAGACGTTCTGCACTTCTCTCCTATGGAAATTGTGTGGGAATGATTGGCTCAATTTCTTGATCATTGGAAGCTTTTAAAACTAGGAAACAGAAATCAAAAGAGATATGACTTCAATATTTCACTATTGCTGATCCAATTTATGAGATGCAAAAATTGAAAACTGTCTTACTGTAAGTGTTAGAACAGTTAAACATGATTTCATAAGATCCAAGCAAGGTTTTGATAATGCAATTCTTTTCACATTCAGTATCTTAGGAATGTGGCACTAATGCAGTTATACTAGCAGTCAAAACCAACAAAAGGAATTCCTTAGTTTGAAATCCTATTATCATAATGGGGATGTTTAATTAAAATCGGATATTACGGCTGTAAAGGTTTGCTTATTTAAAAACATCCGAACCAAGTTGCAATTCCTTTATTAGCAAACTACAAAATAAAAGTACACAGCTGACTCAAAATCTAACTGCCCTCATTGCTGCAAACCAATCTGGAACAATGTTCAGATGTCCTTCTGCAACAGAAAATGCGGGCCACGTCGGGCTATTTTCTGTGATCACAAGAGGCTCTTGTAACATTGATCTGATCTATCCTTGTAGACTGGCAGCAAACGGTCCAATCAAAGCGTTTTCTACAAAGGCAGACTTTGAAGCCCGCTCAGCCTAGAAGCCCACTCCATATGCAGGCTGGCAAACTGCACTTCATTAGGCCTGTTGTCACATTTTTTCCCTCTTCTTATTCTAATGATCTTATTTTAATTCACACAGGAACCCCTTCTAATTGATGTCAAGTGAGTGACTTCGAACATTCATCAGCACGGCGCATCAAACAACTCTTGGCACCGACGTCAAGCATCGTGGTGTTTAAGACCTAAGGTGTACCTCCAAGTAGAGGAAATCATTCGCACACGTACACAGGTTGTACCTGCTTAATTGGGATTGCACGACCGCTTCCAATACTATCTGCTCTGTTCTCCAATCCTTTCTTCTCTTTGTCTGGGTCACTCCCTTTCCGAGACTAGGGTAAAAGCAAAATAAACACTCTTAATACATGAATTCATTTTTTCACGTTCACATATTAAATTGTAAATTTTATATTTATATAAAACGTCTCCCTCTCTTTTTTTCTTTCTCTCTCTCATTCATACACACATATATCAATACTTTAACTCTTTAATACAATAGGGATTTAAAAATGCTCAACAAACTGTGTATCTTATAAGTGTATATACTTTATTATCGTTTGATGAGACTTTAAAGCACAATTAACTCAGCAGTGTTTATGGATTATCTTGATTAGAATTTAATTTAATTTTTCTTCTTTACTACTTTCAGATGACAGCATCAAAGTCAAACTAACGACACTTAAGAAGACCAAGCTGCTTTGACCAAGTATAAAAAATAGAAATACTAGTTAACTCTTTTATGCATACTTTCTTCAATAACAGAAGTCATGGGCATAATAAAATACAATAACATCTTTTAAGAATGAATAACCACCTTATCTGAGTAGATTTAAAAAAAAGAGCACCCCTTTTCAAGTTATGTGGCAAAAATTGTCTTACTTTCTCACTGCTGTGCAACAAATACATATAATCCTATATAAAGAGAACTTCATATTCTCCTCTATTATTGCCAGCTAAGTAAAGCTAGAAGTGACAGATTTCTTTTATTATGAAGTCATCCTCCTTAAAAACTATACTGACAACTTCACTCCATTAGGAACATTACTCTCACTATATTGAAAATGGGGAAACTTTTTCATGTGGTTTTCAAATCATAAATGATATACGAAGTGTATGTGCCAGTGATATGCAGCACACAGCTGAATGCTAGTAAAACACAAGTGGTACAAAGCCACAGATATTTTCTACAATACATTCAGAGTGTGCCTTCAAAAATCCACATTAGGTATACATATCTGAATGCCAAACAAAACTATCTTCATATTTCTAAGAAGGAATTGCTCTCAAAAGTTCTGTTAAAGTTCTGTTAAATCAGGAAATCAAATCAATATGATGCTTGAGCCTTCTTTGTTTTTAAGTCATCTTTTTTTTGTTTTAAATGCTATTTCCCTTATTATACTGTAGCTAAAACAGCATCTCTTCAAAGAGGAAACAAAATGTTATTATGAAAAAATTTTCATAGTGATAGTTTTGAATATTTTAATAAGGGGTTTTTGAATAATAAAAGTTCATTCTAAAATTACCTTCCATCTACAGTGGTTTTCTGTTATGATTTTGAGTTTGCCCATTTCAAAATTACTACTAAGTCAGATGTTACATAAAGCTGTCAAAATCACTTACTGAAAATTATTTGATGGAATTACCCTTTCCATTTGACAGAAAGCATTTTATCTTTTTTATTTCCACACACAGACACACACACGTGACATATCTCTCAAGCTTGGAAAATTAAGAATATAAATATTATAAGCAGAAGTGGTTCATGTTTCTCATTTTACAGCCTTCTGTCAAATATAACTATCATCATGTTTTAGTCATGGCTGTAAAATGTGGGGAACAGTTATGTTTATATCTATTATGATAAAAAACAATTTTATAACTGCTGCTATACGTATTACTACTTATTTGTTTTCTACATTACGATGATATAAAATAATGTATGCCAGGAAGCAATGACTTTTGTACACCTACTCAAAAATTGTTGGTTGAACCAGCATACATAATCATGTAATAGATACAATATTTTTTTATAATTGTATATATATCAGAAAAAGTGAATTCATAATAAGTACAACTGAAGCAGCATCCACACAGAATAGAATATTTGACATCATTCATGCCTGTAAAATAACGCACAAGAATAAAAATGTAATTATTAAATAAAATAAAAATGTAATTATTACTATCGCTGTTCTTGAAGTGATAGTAATAGCGATTAAACTACCATAGATGTAATTGGATATGGAAACAATGGTTTTGCAGCTCTTCCAAAAGATGACTTGTTTCAATTATTGCTAATATAGAGCACTGTTTTGAAGCTTGCAAAGATCCTGCTTCCTGCTTCTTCGAAGAGAGAGTAAAGCAGCTTCTCCAGCAGTTCCAATAATAGATAATTAAAGCTTTGAAGCAACTCACTGAGGAAAATTACATCATTTCTTTCCTTAAACAAAAGTTTCCTTGCCCAGCCAAGTAAATAAAACCTTTGCTTGGTAAACCCAGTATCAACTATTTTTAATTAAATAAAAGGGGGCATTTGGATATTCAATTTTAGTATCTAAAGAATTAAACCAGAATTTTCCCTGGGCAGAAAATACTGTTTAGCAAGAGACAATTATCAGGATATTATTGCTATTTTCCTTCACCTTTTACTTCCATTATTTTATTGCTATTATTCTACTACTAAATGCATCAGCCCTTCAAAGTAGGCTCACTAGAGAGACAGACATCACAATGATTTCAGGAGTATTGCTTTGTTAGAATAAGGTAAAACAATATAATCCTGAAAGTTATCCAAGCTTCTCCCTGTCCTATATTACACTAATACAATCAAGGTGGGGTTACTCTGGTAATTTCTCACCCTTCAACATAATCTCTGCACTGTAAAGTTATTTCTCCAATCCCTCCTTAACAGTTATTTCATACCATGGTTATTTCTAAGTTCCTCTAGTCTACACAATGCTGCATTGTATGAATTGTTCAAATGACTTAGTCACAATTTAATTTTTGTTAGCTTTTCAGAAGGTAAATGAAAAATAATTAAGAAAATGATGCCACTTCTTGATTTTCCAAACCAACGACTTTCCAAAAACTATATTAACAAAGAAGAAATATTAAGAAATATTATTTTTCCAAGAATCTATAAACACGGATGATATATTAGGTTAATACTAGTTTACCTGCCAATGCAAAAGACTGAAATTTTGAAACCCTTGACAATTCTGGTACTGCTGACAGGGACTGAGTAAGCCAGAAAACAAAATTTTTTGTAAAATTTCCTCTCAGTTTTAAATAATAATAATAATAATAATAATAAATTGTCATTGTACATATGTATATACAATATACACATACGAAATTCACAGACACCCAAGACCAGACCCAACACCCACAGTTTTACTTCCTTGCTGTGCTGTAATATTTTTATTCAAATAAAAGAATAATGGCTATGATAATATTTTCTTACAATGTGTTAAACAGAACCTTGATGTTTTACGTTAGTACAAAAATCCAATGTCTTATTTTCTGATGTTCCTTATTATTTCAAATGTACCTCATTTTACTGTATTTGTTTTTTGTAGAACTACAAGATTTAGTTCCGAAAATTAACAGCATCTCTGCAAAACCAGTATGCTGTAATTATAGACAGAAAGTTGTTTAAAAGAATCCATGTCTCTCACCTAATTTTCTCTTCATTGAAACCCCGTGAAATATTGAACATTATTTCCAAAAGTTCCTAAACAAGCCTGAATAAAAAAGTATAGTTTTAAATGCCATCCTTCTCCAGTTTGTCTCACTTATGCTATATTCTTTGACTCCCACTGACATCTAGTGGATTAGGATAAAATTACATAGCAAATAAATACTGCTTGAATGTATCACCCCTTTTCTTCTTTTTTTTTTTAACTAAGCTCCTCAATTTTAGAAAGTTTTCTCTTTTGAAATCTAATATGAATATACAGACTTTTGGGTAAGCATTTATTTATGCAATCATGTGGAAAAACTAAGTGCACCCCATTAAAATGTTTGACTTTTTCCACATATTTCGACAAACAAACATTTAGTCTTCATTTTAGCAATATTGAAAAAGGGGCTAAAATATAACAAATATATGCACTGTTTACATTGTGCAACTAAAATAAATATAAATGCAAGTTTCTCATGCAGGAAAAGTAAATACCCCCCCTATATTGATTATTATCTCAAATACCTAGCAATTAGAATCCAATGCACCAGAACATGATTAAAACGTTATTAGAGAGGAACTGGATAACTTATCGAAACCTCAAATATTTAGTCGGATGTGCTCTTTATTGTTGATGTGTGTGGTATTACCATGCCTAGCTCCCTGAGACCTTCAGAAAGAAGTTTATACATGGCCATGAAACTGAGAAGGGATTCAAAAGGATTGCCAAACGAATGGACATGAATCATTGGGAAATTGGAAAATTATCTACAAGTGGAGAAGATTGCAAACAACTGCAGACTTGCCCAGGTCAGGCAATCCCAAATTTAACTGAGATGCAGACAAAAGGAACAAACCAATATTGTGTTTTCTGGACACATGTAACAATGTAGGCTGTAAAAAAAAAATGCTATTTGCAACTACCAGTCACACTTGTAGTATCTTTCTCCATGTGTACTAGAAAATTGGTTCTTCCCAAATTCAAGAGGTATTTTAAAGGTCTTATCTAGATCATTTATACCACACTCCTGCTGCTAGAGCTTTATCCTAGGCACACCATTAATTCTTTTGCTAGCAATGCTCAAAACCAATTAATATTTTTCTAGAAATGCTCAACACATACTCATCAGCTAAAAGGTTTAATATACAATGGCCCTTCTCAGTTAATTAGTCCTCAATGAGGTTTTATTTGCTTTATTAGTATAATATATAAAAAAATCCATTTCAATCGAACAGTGTGTTGTCTGGGTACAGTTGTTTTTAGGCGATCATAATCAGAGTGTTTACAATAACATTTATCACAATAACAATAATATTTAGTTTGTCCATTTTACCAAATTTCCATTTTAACATTTATCCTTTTTATGTCCCTTTCTTTCTAACTTCTGTTTTTATTGTCTAAAAAGGTAAAGGTTCCCCTCGCACATCTGTGCTAGTCGTTCCCGACTCTAGGGGGCGGTGCTCATCTCCGTTTCAAAGCCGAAGAGCCAGCGCTGTCTGAAGACATCTCCATGGTCATGTGGCCGGCATGGCGCATGGAACACTGTTTTTTTTATTGTCTAGCCATCGATAAAATGAGTCCCATGTCAAAAAGTATTTAGTTTCTTCTTTGTCCTTAATAGTAAGCATTAGTCTATCCATTTCTGTACATTCTGTATTTTCTTAATTACATCATCATCTGTCGGGATTTCATCACACTTCCATTTTGAGCATATACAATTCTAGCTGTGGTTAATACATGTAAAATCAAATATATAGTCCCTTTATCATATTTTTCTGGTAGAAAGACCAATAAGAATATTTCTGGTTTCATTTCTATATGCTGTTTTATCATTTTTCCCAACCAGGTATGTATTTTCGTCCAATATTTTTTAGCTTGTGGACATGTCTACCACATATGGTACTATGAACCAGGTGTTTCCCAACATTTAGCAGATCTATCCTTATACATTTTCGCCAAT
Organism: Pseudoxyrhopus heterurus; assembly: GCA_032468235.1. NCBI lineage: Eukaryota > Metazoa > Chordata > Lepidosauria > Squamata > Pseudoxyrhopus > Pseudoxyrhopus heterurus. The sequence goes on from JANHJO010004407.1 coordinate 53,148, forward strand.
CTTGTTGATGCAAAATGCCATCTGTAAAACGTTTTATACAAATTTTCTTTATATGCAATTGACATAGTCAATTTAACATTTCTACATTTCTATTCCACAGTTTCTGCCATTTGTCTAGTTCTATTGCATATCCAAAATTTTTAGCCCAAACAATCATTGTCTCCTTTACCTGCTCACTTTCGGGTTTAATACCCAATAAATAACAATATATTTTTTTATCAATTTTTCATCCGTTCCAGTTAGTCTAATTTTGTTAAAGGTAAAGGTTTCCCTTGGACATACATGCTAGTCATTCCCGACTCTAGGGGACGGTGCTCATCTCCATTTCAAAGCCAATGAGCCAGCGCTATCCGAAGACATCTTCGTGCTCATGTGGCCGGCATGAGTAAATGCACGGAATTCTGTTAATTCTTTATTAAAACCATACATTTTAGCATCTTTCTCGTATCAAGATTGTATCTGTGTTTGTGGCCACCATGCAATGTCTATCCCTTGACTACTAAGTTCCTGCTTGGTTTTTAATTCTCCTTTTTCATTTAAAATATTTTTATATCTTACAATTTTTCCCATATTAATAATATTTGGATGTATCAATGCTTCCATTGTAGAAAGCCAGACTGGTATTTTCAAGTAGTGTTGTTCTTTAATTTTAAGCCATACTGATAACAGTACATTTCTAACATAACATCTTTGAAAATAACTATGTATCTTATTCTTCCCATACCATAGGAAGACATGTCAGT
>JANHJO010004408.1:7260-19334 GCA_032468235.1 Pseudoxyrhopus heterurus
TGAATGTATTACTTAATCTTATTTTCTTCTTCTGTACACTGAGAGCATATGCACCAAAGACAAATTCCTTGTGTGTCGAATCATACTTGGCCAATAAAAATTCTGATTCTGATTCTGAAACGTAGCTGAATAAGCTGCCATTTTCACATAAATAGAAGATGCAGTGGTCTTCCAGAACCACAAAGGGCTTTTTCACGGTTTAATTGCATTGATTAATTGCCTCTGGAGGCCTTAATCATCTTCTGTAGCCATGAGACCGGCTGAGGGAGAAGGAGTCGAACTGAGGTGACTGTGGAAAGGACAAAGGGAACGGGGAGCTTCCCTCACACGGTGCAGTTCCTCCACTTTGCTGGTCTCAGTTCTCTGGTCCAATAAGGCGCTGCTTGAGCCACGTTGAAGGAAGAGTAAGTGGAAAGCCCCCCCCCCCAGCCATATCTGGGCTCAATGGGAGGGGCGGGGCTTAGGCGGTATTGTCCCTGGATGAGGGAGGAAATTCCCCATCTGGAGTCTGAGTTGGATATTTTAACCAATCTATGTGGCAATTATAGTTTATGTTTATACAGTAATCCTCAACTTATGACCACAATTGAGCCCAAAATTTCTGTTGTTAATTGAGATGTTTGTTAAGTGAGTTTTGCTCCATTTTACAACCTTTCTTGCCACGGTTGTTAAGTGAATCACTGCAGTTAAGTTAGTAACACGGTTGTTCAGTGAATCTGGCTTGCCCTTGACTTTGCTTGTCAGAAGGTCACAAAATGTGATCATATGACCCAAGACGTTCTAAGAGTCATAAATACGAGTCAGTTGCCAAGCATCTGAATTTTGATCACATGACCATGGGGATGCTGCAACGGTCTTAAGTGTGAAAAATGGTCATAAGTCACTCTTTTCACTGCCGTTGTAACTTCAAGCGGTCACTAAACCAACTGCTGTAAGTGGAGGACTACCTGTAACCTCACCTCCCTCTGAATTTCCACAACCTCTGTGGAAGGAAGGGAGGAAGGGAGGAAGGGAGGAAGGGAGGAAGGGAGGGAGGAAGGAAGGAAGGAAGGAAGGAAGGAAGGAAGGAAGGAAGGAAGGAAGACAGGCGTGTGTTTCGGTGATCTCTTCGCTCTTTGGAGGGCGAATGTGCAGTCGTATTCTGAGGCAGCCCTTCTCTTTCTGTCTGAACAGGGGAGAAACTCCCTTCATTTCTCAAGGCAGGGCTGCCTGTATCTTAGGGAACAAATTCCCTGTGTTGTAAGATATAACAGCCCCCAACCCCTCCCCCCTCTCCATTAGCTGTCCTCAGGTCTCATAAAGGATGCAATATTTGTGGGTACATAATATATATTCACACAGGGCTGGTTTCTGCAAAAATATCCCTTATAACTAGATAATTTAAATATTTTGTTGCAAGCAGCTGCGCCCAGTTTCTGAAGCTGGGGCTCTGGTAAAACCACCCTCCACATTAAGGACACTCAGATGCTAATGGAGGGAAGCATGTTCCTCTAAAGCTGATCATTTGTCTTCATCATTTCTGACCATCCTTGAGTGGCCTGACAGGAATCTCTGTTTGGAAGATAATAGGAACCACGATTACTGAGAGAGAATCTAATGCCTCATCGGCCTTTGGGAGCAATTTGTATTCATTAATGTTCTCGCAGATTAACTTTCTCTGATTAATATATGAGCGTGATAGGCACCAGGGCTGTCCTGCTTGAGCTGCTTTGACAAATCAGCTCTGACTGTCATCAGAGGCTAATAGAATGTAAGCCTTGTGTCCTTTCGTCTGTCTGTCGTCTGCTCTTTCCCACTGACCGCCTGGAGCAGGTCAGGGAAGAAGCTTCAGGCCGTCAGCAAAACCAATTCATTGCTCTCCTTCAGACCGGTGGGATGAGGCGTCCAGAGCCCAGGAATACATGCATTAGGTAGAAGAAAAGTTTGGTTTTCTCTTCTTCAAATTCACAGGGTGTATCAAAAATCAGGCCCAGAGGCCAACAGGCAGTCTAAAGGAGCCCATCGCACAAGAATTTGCAAACGTCAGAGAACAAGTTGCTCTTCTAGGGATGTTCAAAGGTCAAATGAGTGAGGACCTTTTGAGAAAGAAATGGCACCCTGTTAAAATATTTAATGCATTTTTTATAATAAATTGTCTATTTTTATTTATTATCAAACTTCTATGGCGCCTTTCTCACCTAGTGTATTGTTTTATAAAATGGAAGGTATAGTAGTGGGTGCTGTTTTTAATTTTAGGTGGTAAGCAGTTATATCAACTTGAATTATGGAAAAAAAGCAATGTGTTGCTATTTGTTAAAACCAAAATAACTATAATTTACAGGAATAGCATCTGCAGGCACAGATTGTCCTCCTGTGTCTAATGGACCATATTACCCCTGTGAAATAAAAACCAGTATTTCTCACCTACCTAGAGCATCCCAATCAATCAGATGCCTGTCTCTGGAACCCGCCCACCCCAAGGGCCACTGGGGGTTCTCCCCACGGCTGCTTGGGGAGGGTCCAAGCCCAGGGGAGCAGAGGAACATGGGGGCCGAGCCAAGGAAGGGCCAGCACATGCCCCTCCCCACAGATCAACTTTGGCTTGGTCTGGTTACATCCTCCTGTCCGGGGGTGGGGTGGGGGGCAACTGCAATGTGACAGCAGTACAAAGGACAGCGGACAAGGGTCCTGTTCTTTGCCTCCATCCTGGTTTTGCCCAAAATGGTTTTCTTTCTTTTTAACATACAGGCTTTCCATGGTTTGTCAGAAACTGAAACATCTGCCACACGTGGAAGACCAGCCTCAGAAAAGACTCAAGCAGTCTTGAGCACAAAAGTTTTACAGACATAACTGATCCAGAAGACTTTTTTTGTTTCGGAGAAGTCACAAGAACAGCATCCTTCCTCAAAGCACTTGCATGTCCGGGGGTCCCACACCAAGGAAACGCATGCAATGTTGCCTGTGCTCATGCGGAAGGGGCCACACGCCACGGTGCCGAATGGGAGAAGGAGGAGATATTTGAAATGACATCAGTATTTCAGCTCAGATTGTCGGGGTGTGTGTGTGTAAGACTCGTGTTAACTGCCTTGGCGTATGCACACACAGTGCTGATTAGTGAAGGAAGACTGAAAAAACAGCATAGGACCTTCTGTATAAAAGCAATTGCAATGGGAAGATAATGGGGAAAATTTCAGATATTTACATAATGATGGGAGTGTTGCACCTTGTAACAGAAAACACAGAAATCCTCAACCTGGGTGACGCGTACATGAAAGCTAATCAACATGAGTTTTTCTTGTCCATTCTCATTTTGGTTTTGCCTGGTGTGGGAACCAAGAAAACAGTCTACCATATGCCTTCCCCAAAGAATCTTAAAATATGTATTGTTGCTGGCAAGGAAACGATAAAGGAACATAATTAGGCAATGATGACCCCAAAGCAAACATAGATTCTTTCCTGGATGCCACAAGCCATCTGTGCTTGCCTGATGTTTATAGAATCTTCATTAGTGAAGAGCCTCAATAGATAAGAGGCTCAACTGGAACATCAATGGTTGAGATAAGGGCAAGTGGACAACCAATCTGAGGATCCACAAGGGGCTCGGGGGGGAAACACACACAGCAGAAACACAGCTTCAGAAAGCGAAAGGCCTTTTTATTAAATTCACAGCATGTTCTTCAGACTTCATCAGAGAAAACTTTGCTGCTCTGGATCACTTGTTGTCCTCCAGCCTTGGAAATTTAACAACATGTTATATTTTGGTGCCTGGACCCTTCTGTACGTCATCCTCATTGTCCTACAAAGCGGAACCCTCATGGGAAACCAGCACAGCTTACCCAGAAAGGAGAATTCTCACAAATCTTCTGGTGAACTTGGAAATGGGGAGGGAGAGGCCTATTTCAACTTTAAGGCTTTTCTGGAGAACCTGAAAGTGGATTTTTTAAGGAACTTGAACTTATCGGCGATACCTTCACAAGAAAAGATCAAAGAGGAACCACCCCAGTTCATGATAGATTTATATAACAGATACACCCAGGACAAGTCCTCCAGTCCCATTGCCAACATTGTGCGCAGCTTCAGACCTGAAGGTATGAGTAATTTTCAGTGGGTAAGCTAGAGTATTTTGAGGTGGCAGTTGGGATCCTGAATTCCATTCAAATATGCTTTTTTTTATATTCTCCACTTGTTTTCTTTTATAATGTAAGAAGATATAAAAATGGAAGCTTTAAAAAAGAAAATTGAAAGCACATTGACAAATTATCAATGTAATTTACATCAGTTTCTCAGATGAATGTTAGTGCTTCTATATGGTTCCTTTAAAGTGCAGGTAGACAGTTCTGCTAAAGCATCCAGGGCAGCTGTGAGTAATCTCTGGGTGCTCTAGAAACCTCTGGAGTCATGAACGTTTTCCAGGGGGCGGGGGCGGTCCCGAAACCAAAAGAATGCCAACGCCATTTCATTTCCTCCTGGCCTGCATGTCCTTCTGAGCCAAAACTGTCTGGCTTTGATAACGGCCCGTTGCTTCGGGGTTTTTCTAATTAATCTGGTTGAACTATAAATTAGTCTTGGCTGTCAGCCGCATCCTTTACAGTATTGCCAGGTGGAGTAAAAAGTTTTCAGCTTTGCTCCAGGAGGAAGAGGCCTTTAAGTACTAAATTTCTAAAAAAAAAAAAAAAAAAGCTAGAACATATGTTAGGATGGTACCATTTGATTGCAATTGCTATTTCAGGGGAGATTTAGAAACAGGTCAGTTGACCTAAAAACTGAGGACAGTGGCAAGCGGGGCTTGGCAGCCGGTCTCCCCAACATGCAAGAAAGTGCCATTAATTCTCTGCTTACTTATTAATTTATTTGGCTTTGTGGAAGAAGTCCCAACCCTGCTCATCACCAAAGGTTGATCAACATGGAACTCTTCTGAAAGACATTTAATTAACTGATTGATTAACATACAGCCATCCAAGTGTTACAGGTGGTTTAAAAATATAATAAATACGTAAGAAAGATTATATGGAAGGGGAAAAGATGGGCAAATCTCCTATTCCCCCTTAGATAAGGCCTCCTCTCTGTATCCCACCAACTCAAAATCACAGATAAAATATTGAACACATCATCATCCAAAATACTAAACCTAACATTCACACATTTAGATAAAGAAACCAGCTAATGCCTCCAATCTCTTTTGATAAACATAGATTTGGAGCCCATATAAAGTTCTAAAGTCTCTAAGAAGCCTTTAAGAGGTTTTTTTAAAAAAAAAAAACTAAAAGTCTACCCAGTTTAATCTTGGCCTTTTGACCACAGCAGAATTTTAGGCTGATAACTTTCCCAATTGATACTAATTGTTCAGCCCAAGCCATGCAAATTACCCATTCTTTTAAGTTTCCCTAATCTCTTTTTAGACCGAGCCAGTGCAGTGAAAGGCTTAGTGTTGGGTTAGAACCAAGGGAAGCCTGGCCCGAGGCCCCCTCGGTCAGAGTAGCCCCTTCAGTGGCTTTCTGGCAGGCAGAACCTCTCAACTCAGCTTGCTTCACAAAGTCCTTGTGATTAGAATAATAGAGCTACTTACTTTACTTGCTTATTTTTATTTATATGGAAAACATTGTCATTTTCTGAGGGTGTCTGATTTTTCATTGTGCAAAACTTCTTTCCCTGCAATTTCTAGATGTTATATTTGTAAACAAGAGGACAGGCAGCCTCCCTTGGTACTTCCTTCCCCTATTTTCCCCACAACAGCCACTCTGTGAGGTGAGTTGGGCTAAGAGGGAAGGCTAGAGCAAAATCTCCAAACCAACTTCCATACCTAAACACTCTCTCCCAGTTGCTAATCCCGCACCTTAACCGCTATGTTGGTTGGGTTTTGTTTTGGTTTTTACATATAGAAGACTTCTTTTTCATCAATAATATTTTATTTTATTTATTTATTCAATTTCTGTAGTCACCCATCTCAATCAATGAATCCATGCAGTTTATAATATGCTGGAAGATATGTCAATTTCCCCATATTTCTAATACTACCGGTACCTTTTACTTATATAGGCATAATTTAATTCCTTTACTTTGTTTCATATTAGCATTTTAGTAATACTGGTAATGAAGAAGGTTCAGCATTGGATGTACTAATATTCAGGTTCAAATTCCTTTTTTGCTAGAGAGAGTCAATCATCATTATAACAGTGTTTATCATTTTCTCCAGCAGATATTTCTTCTCTGTCTTCACTGGAAATAAATCAGAAATATATCTTGCTCTTCAACGTTTCCATCCCATGGCATGAAGAAGTAACTAAAGCTGAGCTAAGGATCCATATTGCATGTCAGAAAGAAGCCAAGTGTTTTCCTCCTGTTCATGGGAACGTAGTAATCTATGACGTGCATGAAGGAGATAACTGGGGGGAAGCAGAGGGTGTACAGAACTTCCTCGCCTCCAGAGAAATCCAGGGATGTGGCTGGGTGACTTTTGATGTGTCCAGCACTGTGAAAAAATGGGTCAAGGCAGAAAAGATCAGGACTGTCAACCGGTTGGAGACTGCCGTGAAGAGCTACGATCCAAGTGGTTTCCACTGTGAACATCTGAACATCAGCGTGGCTCCTGACTCAAACCATCTACCTTCCTTGATAGTGTTTTCTAATGACCACAGCAAAAGAGTCAAAGCAAACCATGCAGAGCTTCAGGAAATGGTGGCCCAGGAACAGGAGGGTGTGCTGAAGAGTTTAGCGAAGGACCATGCTGCCCACAGGAGGAATTCTTGGCCTGTCCATAGGACCCATCACTCCCTGTCCAGAAGCAAGCGAAGTATTGAGCTCAACCATTGCCGGAAAACAACCCTCCATGTGAATTTTAAAGAAATTGGCTGGAACTGGATCATTGCTCCTCCAGATTACGAGGCGTTTCAGTGCAAAGGGGGCTGCTTCTATCCCCTGACTGACAATGTCACCCCAACCAAACATGCAATTGTCCAGACTTTGGTCCATTACAAAAACCCCAAGAAAGCTGTCAAGGCCTGTTGTGTTCCCACGAAGCTGGAAGCCATCTCCATGCTTTATAAAGATGAGGCTGGAACCCCTACCCTGAAATACGAATACGAAGGGATGAAAGTCGCAGAATGTGGCTGCCGGTAGTATGAGAGGAGGGCCTCTCGTTCATAATTTAAGCATGAAGTTGTGAGTGCAGCCCTTTCTCTTTGAATTTCTCACAGAATGGCACTTGTTGTAAATCAGTGACTAAGAATGGAATCATTAATTTCTAGACTGAATCTCCCTCATATAGATCTTTCTCCCACTGCAATATTTCTTTTATACACTTACTGTATATTTTTAGGAAGATATCATTAAAAAAACTCTGTCTGTGCCCATCAACTGTACTGTAAATATTTGTGGGGACTTATTGACTGCAGGAGCTATTTCCAGAAGACGAACCACTGGAGTTCTTGTGACTATTTTGCCAATATCACATATGTTTACATAACTGTCCTTTTTTGTCCAACCCCCAAAGAGAGGGAGTGTTTTTTTTATATTTCCATCATAGAAAAATTATGTAGAAGGAAAGCATTATGAAATACTTTTCTAGCAGTGTAATTATTTTCCAAGCAGTGAAAAAATATTTTAGAAATGATATTGAAATCTGACTACTATAAAGATTACTAAAATATAATATGTAAACAACTTTGGTACATGAAATGCACTCTGGGAGCTTCCTTTATCCCAAAGTGAGTCCAATATGTTGCCTCTATTCTAAAACAACATAGATTTGGTGAGACTGGCATCTGTGATAATTCCCTACCATCACCCACCTGCCATAGAGAGGACACTAGAAGTAGGTAGAAAAGAAGGAAGTTAGGACTGCAAACAAGTTGTTGTTTCATGGCGTAATCCTTCTCTAGATTGTGGGATTCAGCACTCTAAAATGTCATAATGTTCAACTATGCATTCTGGCTGGGTCAAAAAGGTACAAAGGAGTAGGAGTAACTAGCTCAATAAAGAAATGAATAAATATGGAGCAATGAAATAGCACTAAACGACTATTCTAGAGAAAGGACTATTCCATTGTCACAAGGAGAGAAATAAACAAAATAAACGGAAGCTTTATGAATTTAACTTGTCACATGTTATCTCAAACATGAGCAGTTCTAAAACAAACATTAAAGGAGCAGCCCCAAACGTGCATGTTAACGGAGCGATTCCCTCCACAGAAAAGTTTTTGTGGTCTCCAGATATAAAAGAGAAGTCCTATAAACTTTGTTGGAAAAATAAGGACTTTACTAATCATCTAAAGTCCCATCTGAAAAAAGTATAAGATCTCCCTCGCCATCGAATTCTTCTGCTCTGCCGAGACGATTACAGAAGGCAGAGATTCCGTCCAGTGAATCCCTCTCCAACCACACATGAGCCCAGCCATCCCATAGAAAGTTTAGAGGCTGGGATTTAAAGAACAGATATTTGAAAGCCCAAACTGTTACCAATCTATGTTGGCCCAAACAGGCTGCTAGAAGACACACCACCGTAATGGGCTGCAAAAATCCTGGCAATCAGTTCGTGACAGCCAAGATATTTGCATTCGGCATTTCTTTGCTGCTATCTAGTGGTCACCTGGATTTTTGCAGGTCAGGTAATCCTAGAAGGAATCTCCATCTCAGCTCTTTCTTCCTGGTGACTTTGACTAAGCAGCCAGTATCTTCTTTCCAGTTCTCTTATCCATCTGACTTCTATTTTTATTTCTTGATGAGACCTACTTGTCTTGAGTGATCACATACAGAACTACATGACTTTTGCAGAGGGACGGAATCCTTTATCTCAAAGCCTTGACCTTCTGAATATTCTGAGCCTTTCCATAGATAAATCTGTAGCTCACCCGTTAAACTGCCGTGAGAGGCCCTCATGAGAAGCCCGTTTACCAATAAAGGAGAATATCTTCTGTAGCTCAGGATTGAAATGAGGGGTCCAGATGCTCTCCGAGCTTGGCTTGCTTCCTTGCAGACGTTTCATTACCCAAACTAGGCAACATCATCGGTGCTAGTGTTGGTAGCATCACGTGATGATATTCCCAAGCTGGCAAATGAAACAAGCCAAGCTCAGAGAGCACCAAGGAGCCTTTGGCCCCATTTACTTTCCCTTTTTACCTGCTCTCTGAAAGGGACTGAATGTGTCAATAGACAGAAACAGGAGGGCTGGGGAGACTCACATTCTTATTTATTAATTTCAATTTCAGTTGATACCCTGCCTTTCCATCCCCATGATGCTTTGGGCTTCTTACAGTCAAGAAAATATAAAATAATAAAAAGAAGTTTGAAACTTAAAAACATCACATATTTATATTTATACATAATATAAACCTTGAAATCCTTATTAGCCAGTACAGGAGCCCTATTAAAATGGGTCCAAATAGTCATTAGTTCATGTGCGGGGACTGAGCCTAAGTCTGAACCGAGAGCCCGCTGCCTTTCCCACTACTTCAGCCTCAAAGGGCACGTTTGAGGCCAGGCTGTAATTTTTCAGCTCCTCTGGCTCAAGAGAAGTCCCTGCATCACTTTTGGGATGTTTGGGGAAAGGGTGACGTTCCCTTCATATATCTTGTCCACATCACTGAGAAGAATCCAAAACTCCATATCAAAATTACGTTAATATGAAATGTGGAGTTTTGCGCTTCTCTCGGCTGGTTTTGTTTGTTTTCTTTGGTTGAAAAGTATTGATTGTGTCTACATTTCTGACCAGCTATAGTTCTATACCTTTTCTTTCCTGAACCTTCACTTCCTGTTTTGAAAAAAGGATCGATTATTCAAGCTATATTTTATTTTAGAAGTGAATTTTAAACTTACTCAAAAATAGTTAAGAATAATCATGGAAAATTTGTATTTAAAAATCAATTAATCTTTATTATGGCCATAAATAAAATACCATTAAAACAGACACAGACACACAAACAAACGTATATTGATAATTATTTAAAAAAAGTAAAATAAAAAAATGAATACAGTTCTTCAACCACCAGGAAAGATGTATGGCCGCACACAATTGAGCAACCCAGTAGAATCTTGGCCAGACCAAAGAAGCGATGAATAGAAGCCCCGGTCTCGGTCAGGAATTCCTTCTTCACAAGAGGATCTACAAAGACACCCAGGATTCCCCATAGAGGAAATTACATTCCTTCACAAAGGTGCATGCATGGATCAGGTTGGGTGAAGATTATCTGTACAGCTGATCATCATTCCTCTTAACCATAAACTGGCTGAAAAGGCCAAGGACTAAGCCCCACTTGACTTCAACCCTCTGGGCAGCCAGTCGAGAGCAGCTGCTGAATAGGCTGCCTAAGCCAGTTGTGTATCCACTTAGCTGCCAACCCATCCAGCCCACACTTAACTGTCCTGGGATCCTTTGTCAGATGCCTGGCTAAGTTGGAGATAACATCTACACTATTGTCACAACCTATTACCCTAAGAAAATTAGTCAGAAAAATGAAATGTTAGTCCAAAGAACCTTATTTCTGTTTTTAGACATGCTCTTGACAAATCTATGCTGACTGCTCATAATAACTGCACAGTTTTCAATGTGCTTATAAGTCAATCTCTGTGATTTACTCCAGATACCTAAAGAAGTATTGCTAAGAAGACTGGGGGGAATCAGGGGCAACTATTTATGAAATTCCCACGTGCAAATAATGTTGCCTACAACACAATTGTCCTTCTCTCCACACACTTTCTGCTGTAACCAAAGGCAACAGGATTTTGCTTTACCTTCACCAATTCCCAGTGGTGCCCACTGACTCAGTTCAGCAGCTGCAGGAGGTGGGGGCTGCTTCCCACTGGGTGGAATTGCTAAGGTGGCTGGGCTCCCGCTGGGGTCCTGTGCTTAGGGTGAGATTAATTCTGGCTCCTATGCTTAGGGTGAGCGTTTCATGATTAATCAGGGCCATGTGATCAGCAGAGAAAGTGATGATTTAGTTCTCTCTCTCTTAGGTTGCAGACAAAAGTTTCTCATGCTGTCACATCTCCCTAAAAGCAAATCGCATTCCTGCACCTACCTAAGGCCCTCCAGCCAGAATTCTTTCTGTGTCTTTCTATCACTAGCAAAAGCATCCAAGACAAATGAAATAACACCAACGGTTTCAGTCTGTCAACATCTATTTGTCTTGAAACCAGCAGCCATATGTTCAGGGGTGGTATTACAAGTAAATCCTAATTGATTACAGTTACGAAGATCAAAGTCACGTCAGATTTAGCAGCATTCTGGGGATAGTGCAAAGTACAGCCAGAAGCAGTGATAATAACAAAGTTTTTAGCTAAATCATAAAATACTATTTAGAATAGAATAGAATTGAATAACAGAGTTGGAAGGGACCTTGGAGGTCTTCTAGTCCAACCCCCTGCTTAGGCAGGAAACCCCCCACTGCTTCAGACAAATGGTTATCCAATCTCTTCCAGTGTTGGAGCATTTACAATTTCTTACTCTTCTTCAGTTCTTGGCACAATGCTGATTGGCCTGAGAGTGAATGACGTGACGGGGTGTGCTGCATGTATCTAGCAAATATTGTAAGGAAGCAAATGTCCCTCACTGAAAATGAAACGCTGGTCCATCACAAACTAGTTGGCCAAAGAAGAAGCTCCATCCTGACCTTAGCCTTACTTTACCCCAGGATTAAGTGCTAGGAGGGCTTCTATGTCTTTAGAGCAGGACATGTTTTCCCCACCAAAGCCCTTAGTTACTGCTCTTCTGGCATTTATCTCATCAACCTTTTTATTTATTTGTTTGTTTATTGGATTCTTAAAAAATGAAAATTGAAGACCAAACAGAATCAATAAATAAATCGGGGTTTAAGATTGAGAAGAAAGTAAAATATCTGGGTATCTTTATGACAAATACAAATCGTACGATATTTCAAAACAACTATGAAAATTATGCTTAGCTTGCCAAATGCCTGCCAATCACATTTAACACACCATTCAATTTTCTTTATTGTATCACCTTCCATTGAGATACATTGGCCAAGGTATATGTAGTAGTCTACTTTATCTAGTTCTTCTCCAGGTATAACTTTTTTCTTTCTTTGGTGAATTTATTAAACATAACCTGGTTATTTTTCATGTTTATTTTTAAACCAAATTGTT
>JANHJO010004408.1:19434-33266 GCA_032468235.1 Pseudoxyrhopus heterurus
CTCATTGTGCCTTTCAATGACTTGCTGAACAACCTGGATGTGATCCATTGTGCTGTAGCCACTTCTGAACCCTGCCTGCTCCTTTGGCTGTGCATCATTTAACGTTCTCAGTATTCTTTTTGCTATTATCTTGGTGAAAACCTTGCAGATGACTGAAAGGAGGCTTGTTGGGCAATAGTTCTTTAAATCATCTTGGGCCCCTTTCTTGTGTATAAGAATCACTTCAGCATTTTTCTATGCGTTGGGTATTTTTTCTTCTCTGAGGCATCTTTAGTATAGTTTTACTAGTATCTTGTCTAAACTATGACCACCAGTTTTCAGCATTTCAAATGTAACACAGTCAATTCCCCAACCTTTGCCATTTTTCATTGATTTTATGGCACTTTGATACTTCCTCCACTAGACTATCTGGCATTTCCTCTTTTGTGGGTGTTGTTAGTTTTGAGTGATCTTGACCTTTGTATAGCTTTGAATAGAATTTTCCAGTTATTTCTAACATTTGCTGCCTTGTTCTACACACAGAGGCATCTTCACATTCAATGCAAAAACCTTATTTCTTATATTTATAAGCAGAAGGACATCGACACTGACATCCCTTAAATTCTGCTGAAGGTGTTACCTAGCCTGGTAACAAAATGTCCAAAAATCAACCCATAAGCTTGGAGAACGAACCTCCACCCTTATAAAGATGTGTTAAGATAGTTTACAATTGCCAGTGCCGAAGAGAATTTCAATGACAAAAATGAATGTTTTATGTAGAATGTTTTTGTTTTGTGTGAACCTTTCTGTTTTTGCAGCTGCCAATATTACTAAATAAGGCACTACAAGGACTCCTTTATGTCAGTGGAACATAAAGATTGTTAATTATTTTAAACATCTAACAACACATTCATTTTAATCTAAAAGTCAAAAATTAGTAAACAGAAGCATTATGAAACATAACCGAGTGGTCTATTTGAAGGCTGTTGCAGTGGTTTCATAAGGTGGTTGCTGTACTACAGAACAAAGCTGCACTCTGCTACATGCCCTCCAGTTTAATAAGATTAAAGACTTAGAACTAGATTTAAAGATTACTGTCAGCTAAAATAGATATTCAGTCTCTCTGATTTAATATCCACTTCTGAGACCAAGTAGGAAGAACCTACATTTCTCACAGTCTGTAAATTGTTTGGAATTCATTTGCACTTTTCTAACAGCATGAAAATAATACGAAGAAATGTATTGCTTGGAATGGCACTTATATTTGGTAGCATCGATATTGAGAGTATCTCACACTCCACCCTGGTGCTGGACATGGCCAAGATTCTGTTGGACAGTTATTGTTTTCCAGAAAATCTGGCGGGAATGCAGGAAGCCATTGAACAAGCCATCAAGGGTGGGGAGACTTTGGATATCTCAGATCCTAAAATCTTGGCAACAGCTCTGACAGCTGGACTTCAAGGAACTTTGAACGACCCACGGCTGGTAGTATCGTATGAAGCTTTGTCTCCTGCAGTCCCTGAGCAAGAAGCAGATGCTTCTCTATCATTAGAAGCACTTTTAGAGGTTATCCAGCACACAGTCAAATCTGAAGTGCTGGGTGACAATGTAGGTTACTTAAGAATAGACTACATCATCGGGGAGAACATGGTGCAGCAAATTGGTGCTTTCCTGGTAGAAAAGATGTGGAAGCCCTTGATGGAGACATCAGCTCTGGTCTTAGACCTGCGTTACACCACCGGAGGGAAGATCTCAGGCCTTCCGTTCATCATCTCCTACTTGTACAATGAGGACAAACTGCTGCACGTGGACACTGTCTACAACCGGCCTTCTAACAGCACTGTGGAAATATGGACCTTTCCAAAAGTGCTGGGCATGAGATATGGTAAGAAGAAGGAAGTCGTTTTGCTGACCAGTAAACACACCTCTGGGGTGGCCGAAGATGTGGCTTACATCCTGCAGCAAATGCACAGGGCCATCATAGTGGGCGAAAGGACAGCGGGTGGCTCCTTGGACCTCTGGAAATTGCAAATTGGGGCTTCCCAGTTCTACATGACCGTTCCTGTGTCGTGTTCCATGAGCCCCTTAAGTGGTGGTGGCCAGAGCTGGGAACTGAATGGGGTGATGCCAAGTGTGGCCGTTCCAGCAGACCGAGCCCTGGGTGATGCCCTGGCCATTCTGTCCTTTCGCAAAGCAATTCCCCACAGCATCAGCCGCTTGATGCACGTCTTGCAGAACAATTACTCAATAATTGAACAAGTGCCAGCGTTACTTCAACAGCTCTCTGCGTTCGATTATTCAGCCATCCTGTCAGAAACAGATCTTGCTTTCAAACTAAATACCGAATTGCAAAGCATCTCCAAAGACCCACGACTTTTCTTGTGGACTACCACAACTAGTGAGGCTACGGTTATGGCAGCTGAAGAGCCGATGGACATGAACATAGAGCTTCTGGATGGTGAACAACTCAAACAAATCCTGGCTGCTGTGTTTCAAGTGTCGGTGCTGTCTGAAAATGTGGGTTACCTGCGTTTTGATCAGTTTCCCGATGCTGGAGTGCTGCTCAAGCTGGAGCCTTATATCATCAATCAAGTCTGGGAACCTTTGCAGGCAACGGACTATTTGATCATTGACCTGCGCTACAACCAGGGTGGACCATTTTCAGATGCTGTACCAGTCCTATTATCTTACTTCCAAGATCCTTTGGCCGGTCCTGTGCATTTGTTTACCACCTATAACAGACTCACAAACCAGACCCACATTTACAACAGTAGAGTTGAACTGCTAGGCAAGCCCTATGGGACCCAGCGCAGCATCTATTTACTCACCAGCTACCTCACAGCTACAACGGCAGAGGAGTTTGCCTACCTGATGCAATCCCTCGGCCGGGCTACTCTCATTGGTGAAATTACTGCTGGAAGCCTGGCCCACTCGCACCCCTTCTGCATACTCAGGTCAAGAAAAGAGGAAGGCTGCAGCCTCTTTATCAATGTGCCATTCATCACCTTAATTGACCACCATGGTGAATACTGGCTGGATGGCGAAGTGGTGCCTGATGCCATCGTGCTGGCCGCTGAGGCCTTGGAGAAAGCCCGAGAAGTGTTGGGGTTCCACAGAGAGATGGGAGCACTGATTGAGGAACTCGGGCTGTTGCTTGAAGCACATTATGCCATACCAGAGGTGGCCACGCGGGCGAGAGGCATGCTAAACTCCAAGCTGGCTCAAGGAGGCTATCGCACAGCAGTGGATTTTGAAATGCTTGCCTTGCAGTTGACCACTGATCTTCAAGAAGCTTCTGGAGATCACCAGTTGCATACATCTTACAACCATGTCGAATCTTTCTTACAGGAACAGCTTCCCAACAAGACTCTGACCCCTGAGGAGATCCACTACATAATTGAGGATCTGTTCAAGGTAGACATTTTGCCTGGCAATGTAGGATATCTGCGCTTTGATCTGATGGCTGAAGCAGAGATGGTGAAGGCCATTGGACCCCAGCTGTTGCACATTTGGGACAAGCTTGTGACCACAGATGCTATGATTGTTGACATGCGCTACAACACGGGCAGTTATTCCACTGCAGTGCCCATCTTCTGTTCCTATTTCTTTGACAGTGAGCCCCAGAAGCATCTTTACACGCTCTTTGACCGCAGCACCACTCAAAGCATGGAGGTGTGGACGTTACCACATCTGTCTGGCAAACGATATGGCTCGGCAAAGGATATCTATATCTTAATTAGCCACGTGAGTGGATCGGCAGCAGAAGCCTTTGCTCGCTCTCTGAAGGATCTCAATCGGGCCACGGTCATTGGGGAGCCCACATTGGGGGGCTCACTGTCTGCAAATGTTTACCATTTGGGCAGCAGCCCCTTATATGCTTCCATCCCCAGCAAGGTGGTGCTGAGCCCCGTCACGGGCAAAGTGTGGAGCCTCTCTGGCGTACAGCCGCATGTCATCAAACAGGCTTCAGAAGCCATGACTTCCGCTCTGAACATCGTTGCTTTGCGATTCAACCTCCCCAGCATTTTGCAGACAGTGGCCAAACTGGTGGCTGACAACTATGCTTTTGCTGATGTTGGGGCTCTGGTGGCAGACAAACTTTCTGAGGATTCCCAAAGAGACGTGTACCAGAAGATCAATTGTGAAATGAAGCTTGCTGAAAAAATTGCAGCTGATCTAAAAGCTCTTTCTGGAGATAAACACTTGAAAATAACCCATGTTCCCGAGCACCTGCGCAACCATATTCCAGGGATCATGACCATGCAAGTAAGTGCCCGTTAGCTTGTTTCATTAGCCACTGACCTAAAAGCTGTGTGACTAGAGAGTTCATATTTACTATGATGGGATAAATCCCTTTGGATTTGCCTCAAGGATTCGTTCAAGTAGCACGCTCCTAACTTTATACCATAACAGCTCAGCTCATATTATTTAGCTTACTGTGTTTGGTTACATTAACTTATTATTGATTTCCCTATCCTAGGTAGTTTTGGTTTTTGTCTTTATGTCTTTAATTTTTTTAGAAAAATGAAAACTAGAACAGGCATTTAGAAGCTAAGTTAATTAGTAAGTATCATAGTGATTTCTAGATTGTACTATCATAATTGTATTTATAATTAATTATGTAGCTCCATGAATTTTAGTTTCACTTTTACTCTAATTATAGTATTGACAACGATGCAGCCTTTTCTAATTTTTCTCACACTTATTCACTTATAATCTTGAGTGTACGAGTGTAATATTTTAGATACTGATAATGGGTAAACATACTCTATAGTTTTTTCTAGGACTCTCATTGTGTTATTAATATTTTATCTCACATTTTAAATCTTATTTTTCAACTTGCAACTTTACTTTTGTTATGCTGGTGCTTAACTGAGCTATAAATTGAAATTATGTGCGCACAGCTTAACAGGTTGGTATAGTTAGTACTACATTCTGATTTTGTTTTTAATCAAACAGTATGCTTACTATAAATAAAATATTTTAAAAATTATAAAATAATTTTAACAGACTTGTCTCAGAAGGCCCAATATGACTAGTTCCTGATAATCATTTCATTAAAATACAAATTAGAAAGGACATTAAACAGATAAACTTCAGTTCACGTGATTTCCATTGACTTACTTATTTATTCTTGTCATAGTGCTATGATGTTGACTGAGGAATGTTGACTAATTTGAGTAAGGGTTTCAGTCCTGATCACCCCAACTCTCTAGATGCAAGATGTGTTATTTTAATGCAAGGTGGATTCTCATATTTCTCGTGTTATTCTTGAAAATTAATTACTTATTTTTTAAAAAATATTTCAGATTCTTTCCTCAGAAATGTTAGAAGACCGCATTAAGTTTTCATTCCAAACCAAAGTGTTTGAGAATAATGTTGGTTACCTCAGATTTGATACGTTTGGGGAGAGTGAGCTTTGGCCTCAATTCTCTGAGCTGATGGTGGAACAGATCTGGAAGAAGGTTGTCCACACGAACGCACTAATCATCGACATGAGGTAAATAATCTGACCTACAGTAAGTAGAATAAGCAATGAAGATAAAACTTCCAAAATATATACTTTGCTATAAAGGTATTTGTCAAATTTAATTCTTGGGCCCAACATAATGCAGTGTATCTTGAGAGGCCATCACTGACCAGATTATGAGCTATGTGTTCCTTGCAGGGGGAAATATATTTATCTACCCTTTAAGATAAATGCAAGGATGGAGGTTGGATACTGGGATAGAGGGCATAATAACAATACACCGAAAGTTTGACCTCCTGTGATCTACCCCAAAATATATGTGATCGAGGTACAGAAGCTCCAATCTCCCAAATTTGAAATAAATCAGTGAGAAGATGCAGCAATGTTTTCCTCAATGCAATTGCAGCCATTCCAGGATTTCAAATCTTTCTAGTTAATTGTGACTTGATGACTTTTTTTAAATACATAAGCAGACAGTTTTTTTAAAAAAAAAAATCAGAGCATAAGAACAATGTGAAACAAACAGCTAATTTCTCTTTTAACTGGAGTTGGGTAATGAGATCCGGGCTAGAAAAAATCATATAACTGTTATATGGAATCAAAGAGTTTTAATTTTCTGTCTGCGGGGAGGTTTTATGGCTGCCACTTATGGCAGTCAAGACATTTTTGTTCTGAGCATTTCAAGATTTAATTGTGGATCATTTTCAAACTGCTTTGGGGGGGATCAGAGATGAGAAGTTGTGGTAATGTAGGGGTGCCTAATGTCAGGTTTCCACATCAATGCCTACTTCTCAAAATGTCTTCCATGCCTCACTAGGTACAACACTGGAGGGCCCGTCTCCTTTGTAGCAACTCTGTGCTCTTACTTCTTTGATGAAGGACATCCAGTTCTACTGGACAAAGTCTACTACAGACCAAATAATACTACCAGTGACCTTTGGACTTCTTCCCAACTTTTAGGTAACATCTGAAGTTGTGAATGTATTTCTCTTTACTTACTGCACATTGTGGCTAAAGTTAGCACGTTAATCTATCAAATATTAAACTATGGCAAACATGGGTCATGGACTGGAATAACCCCAGAGCAAAACAGGCACAGAGAGCCAAAGCCAGGTTAGTTATTCCTAAGCACCAGGTCCCTAGAAGCAGAGCCCGCCATGCGGGACAGGAGGACCCACGGTGTAGACTATGGGGAGAGGCCTCAGAGACCGTCCACCACGCAGGGACGGCAGGGTGTCAGATGCATTGCATTAAGTGGATCATGGGGTCGTTAAGCGAATGTGGCTTCACCCAGATTGACTTTGCTGGTCAGCTGGAAAGGTATCAAGGGGCGACCACACAACCCCAGGAAGCTACCACCCTCATAAAGGCATGCAGGTTGCCAAGTACTCAAATATGGATTACATGATCATGGGGATGCTGTGACGGTCGTAAGGGAGAAGAATGGTTGTCACTTTTTTCAGTAACATTGTAACTTTGAACAGTCACTAAACGAATGGTGGTAAGTGGAGGACTTAGTGTATATATATTAAGTAGCTGGGGAATTCTAGGAGTGGAAATCCACATCTTAAATGTGCCTAGGTTGAGGAACACTGCCCTGCATGGTGTATGAATCAGAATCAGAATTCTTTATTGGCCAAGTGTGATTGGACACACAAGGAATTTGTCTTTGGTGCGTATGCTCTCAGTGTACGTAAGAAGAATATAAGATAAAGTAAAATACATTCATCAAGAATCATCAAGAATCATAAGAATCATAAGATACAACACTTAGTGATAGTCATAACATTAATTACATAATTACTATAATAATTATTACTTATAACAATTATAAATTATATTATTATAATTACTTAGTATACATAACATTAATTACAGTATTTATTCTCGTTCCATGAATTCATAGAGGGATGTTCATTTTAATATGGGTTCTGATCAAGTTTACTGTCCGGTGAGACCGTGGGTGATTTTCTGCATCTTCTCCTGTCTCTTTAAGATCAAAGATATGGCTCCAGGAAGAGTGTGGTCATTCTCACCAGCTCTGCGACCGCTGGGACTGCCGAACAATTTGTGTCCATCATGAAGAGGCTGGGCAGAGCCTTGATCGTCGGACAAAGGACCAGCGGGGGTTGCCTTCCCCCTCAGACATTTCAAGTGGATGGGACCAGCCTCCATGTCACCATTCCAACTTCTAGATCCACCATTTCTACTGAGGACTCTTGGGAGGGCGTCGGAGTGGATCCTCACGTGGCGGTTGCCACTGAGAAATCCCTCATCCAAGCCAAAGAGATCCTTGCCTCCCACCTCCATAGTTTGAGTTAGATTAGCGGGTCAAACCAGGACTTCCCATGAAGGTAAAAGGGCATCCGGTTCCCTTCCCCCGAGACTAAAATTTTGGCCTTGCACATTCATGGCAGACAACACATCATTCCAAGTCTTCTATAATAGTTAAAATATAGAAGGAAAAAGAGGAAAGCAAGAAGTATTAATCCATCCTCCTAATTTCAGACTGTGTTTCAGTATATTACTTGAAATCCCCAAATCCCTAGAATGTATATTTTTTAAGTTTTAAAGAGAAGATACAAACTAACAAAAACTAATATAGATTAAGAAAGAAAAAAGAAAGAAAAGACAAATTGCAGGAAAAAAGAAAAAGGAATAGAAAGAGGCAGCTTCTGATTCTCTTTGCAGCAAATACAAATACGGTTTCACAGTTATCTCTAGTTGTAAAAAGAAAAGCTAACTTTTTTCTATTATCTACTTTTTTCTAATCATCAAAACCACAAATCATAAGTGCATTTTTCTGTGTCATGCAAAACCTCCATCAGTGGTGTCCAATCAGCCACAAATGCAGTCTTTTCTCTGATCAAGGAAGTCAATTTAGCCATCTCTGAAAGTCCAACCATCTTCGCCAACCATCTCTTCCTTAATGGGTAGTGCTGAAACTGTCCGTTTTTGAGCATATAATAATCTTGCTGCAGTTGTCATTCTGAGTCTTTTTTTCTAGCAGTGTATCCATTAGTTCCAAAATAAAAGCCTCTGGTTTCAACTGTACTTTAGCCTTTAAAATCTTCTGAATTAGCCTATGTGTTTGTGTCCATTTTCAACTGTACTTTAGCCTTTAAAATCTTCTGAATTAGCCTATGTGTTTGTGTCCATTTTTCCATTGATCCATTTGTATATTGTAACCAAAATTTTTAGCCCATTTTATTATACATTTGTTCTTCTGTCTCAAATTTCAACACGTTTATACAATTTAGCAACATGTTTATTATTTGTATATAACTGTCAGCACAAACTCTGCTTTCTAGCCTGATGCTTAACCACTAACCAAATTGGCTAGTGCAATATATATTTATATATAGTGCAGTATAAATGATGCAATATACCCATTTTTGTAGCAAATAAAGTTGTTGATGTCATTTCAGAGGCTTTGGACTACATGGAGTAATTCTTAGCTTGTTGTGCCTCGGAACAAATGTCAGTTACATTTTGGAAGTTTAAACAAAGCAGAAATTGTAAGATAAAATGCAAATAAAAGCACTTTGCATTAGTATTTGGCCACTGAGTACCTTTTACCAATAGTTATACAACTTTGTTTCAGATTTCTGATAGAACAAATTTCTTTACAATCTTGATAGTAGAAAAATATATGGACCAAAACCATTATGTCCATGTTTATATTAAGAATATTGAAACCCAATTCTGTTCTTAAATATAACTTGAGGAGGTAAAATTGCTCCCTGAAATTGGTACTTGGAGGCAAGCTATCACCAATTCAGAGGTAACCTTGAACTTTTATGCTACCAGTGCTAACCATAATCCACAATATGATGTGACTGAAAAATTAGATACCTGTTGGGAGTGGTTTAATTTGGACTCCTGCACTGGATTTGATGCCCTAAATTGATGCCTCCTGCTTCTCTTATTCTAATCACTGCGGCCTCATTTGAAAGCTTGCAGGCGTGTGGGTGTGAACTGGGAAGCTGGCACTTCCACCCTCACCTATTCAGTCCTTGTTGAGATACAACAACCCGCCGCCTGTCACTGCCTGGTGCAGCACTGTGGCGCACAACTGAAGAAGGCCGTTTTATCACATCAGGAAAATTACATGGATTTGCTTGGATGGTCATCCGGAGTAAAGCTTAACTTAAAATGAATTATATCCTTTACTTCAATCCTAGGCTAGGGAAGAATTCATTCCACAATGGCTCTGACATAGAAAAAGTTGCTGCTTCAGATTACTAAAAAAAAAATTTGTTATCAACATTTTCATAGAGTGAAAAAAATGATCTACAGAAAGCAAAACTTTTCTCTTTACATGCCACTGTTTATTTCCTTATAAGTGTGTATTTTCAGTTTCAATTTCAGAACTTGAACTATCTGGAGCTCATGCAATTACATTTCTTCTGAATGCTTCTACAAAAGGCTGACTTTTGAAGATTCTGGTTAAATGCAGTAAAACCATAATGGAATTCAATCAACGCATGCACACAAACATATCCAACAAGTAGACATCCATTAAATCTGCAGGCTAGTTGTGCGAAGTCATGTGTCGAGATAAATGATGTCTTTCTCGAAAATATTCCTGGCAAACGGGACAGGGCAGCTTTTCCTCTCGCCTCCTTTTGCTTTGAGTTTCTGTCGAGACCTCGACCTTTTTGTGATGGGAACGCATGTGCAGCACGAGGTCCGATGTCATGTGGAAGGAGAGGCTGCACTTTGCACACCAGTTCTGGGAAGCCACACCGAGAGGGGCGAAAGTAGGAGGCAGCAGAGCCCAGGAGGCAGAGGAGGGGAGGCTGCAGCTGGAAGCAGGGGTGGCCTGCGTCTGCTCGCCTGCTTCCTTTGGCCACTGGGCCGAAGAGGAAGGGAACGGGTTGCTCCGGATGAGGTTGGTCGACAGCAGCTGGAAACCATCGGAATCACTTACCAGGAACCCAGAAGCGAGGCGGCCACTGCATGGCGTGAGGTCAGTGGCACCAATGCATTCTGACCATTTCCTTGGGCTTCCTTCCTTGATACCCTTCAGAGGCCGAAAAGCAGCCAGAGCCCCTCCACCTTCCCAGCACTTGGCTGGTTTGCTGAAAGCACTTTTGGGTTCCCCAGCGAGGCTGTTGGGCCACACAAAGGAGAATGCGCTGCCAGGGGAAGACTGGACTGCAGCTTTGTCCAAACCGGCCTTCCTATTTCCTTGTTCTGCCTCTTTGACTTTCTCCACGGACCTCCTCACTTCGGTGAACGCGCTCTCCTTCTGTTGCAGCATCCCCTTAACTAATAAATCTTTCCTGGTACTGAATGTCCAGCAGGGTTCCCTTAATATGTGCTCTCCAGTTCTTCTTCCATCCTTGATCTCGCTGTACGCTGCTTTCTCCTGTAGGCATTTTGCCTTCTCAAATAATGCAAATTTCCTGTTCTGACAGCTTTCCGTTTCATGGCTGTTCATTCTCCTCCCCTCAAAGGAAGTGACCATTTTAAACTCCAAGTCCCTAGATAGACTGTGGAGGTTTGTAGATTGTTCCATAAATCTGCTTTTCACCATCTTTAGAAGAAGGCGTTTTGTTCAGAGCTGAACCCTATTCTTCAGAAAGCAGAAGAAACGAGCAAGACAGCACTGGGAGGCTTTCTTGAAGTCTGTACAATCGAGTTCTAGAATGAGAGAAATCAAATAAATAATTATTGGAAGAGACTCTTGTTTGGGAGAAATTTAGTAATCAAACCAAGAAAGACCCTTCATGACCTAGATTAACACTCTGTTTTGCAAAACCATTAAAACAGCCTCTCCGAGATCTTGAGCAAAGACTGATTGTTGCAGGGACATGCAACACTGAATCTCATGCTCCTCGGAACAGGAGGCAATGTTTATTTTTACTATTTTTTATTAAACAAATGTATATAGCTACCCAACACAGACATAGGTGACTCTGGATAGTTTACAACATTTAAAAAATCTACTGCATAATAAAAGCCCATAAAAAAGGGGTTGCATGAAGCCTCCCCAACACACACAGCCTGTCCCCTGCACTTTCAAACACATTTTTAGACTGAAATGTAAGCCCCTGTACTAGTGCTGTGTTTCCTGCACCCTCTGACCCATCCTTGAGGGGGGAAAAGAAAGGAATAGAGGGGAATGAAGTTTAGCCACAGATGTCAGCAGAAAATCAGAAACAGAAAACTTAACCTTCCGGATGGAAGTTCCCCTTGGAAGAATTCAGGGCAGCAGGCAATCTGCTGCTGTCAGGATGAATACCAACATATTTTCAGGAAAAAATGAAATCACTTCACAACAAGGGCTAATACACAAATCACCGCAATACAATGCCCCATTGGATATTTTCTCACCTATGCTGCCTCTTGCCTACCTTGATACAATATTTCTAGTAAATCCTGTCCTAATCCTCAATTCCTTTCTGGCAGCATCCAAAAAATAATACGGCAATATATATATCGGTATTTATTTCTATGCATTCACATTTCCTTTCCTGTATAGATGAATTTCCCAAAGTGCCTACTGAGAAGTACACCTTTTAAAAAGACCTTTAAAAAAACAGCAAACTTTCTTGTATATGTTCAGTTGAAAATAATTTCAGAAAATTTTAACAATTTATAGTACAACCCTATCTACATTTTCTAAGAAATAAACTCAGTTTATTGGCTGTCAGACTAACCTTAAATGGTTTTTCCAATACCCTATCATAATTTAGCACATTTTCTCCAACAATATTTTACTCTGCTCATGCTTTTCAATAATTACTCCCATTATGTTCATCGTAGCTTAATCGTTGCATGTTATTAGACAGAAGCCCAACCGACTTCGATGCGAGGTGGATACTGGAATGATATCCATGTTTAAAAAAAAACTGCAAGCAGTTAACAAGATACGTTCACCGTCGGAAAGCGCACAACAGCTTCTGCTGGACTGTTTTCTACTAATTCCAATTTTCATGCCCCGATGACGTTCAGATTCAAGAGCAGAATGTCAGCAACTCGGGTTAGTCTTATTATGATTTTATCCCGACTTTTTTATACAGTATATATAACTCAAGGCGGCAAACATAGCTAACACTCCGGCCCCTTCTTTTCCCCACACAACAGCCCTGCGAGGCTGGTTGAGCCGAGAGAAGGACTGGCCCACTAACCCGCGAAGCAGGGCTGCGGGACCGCGGGAGAGGAGCGGCGGACGCGCTGCCGGAGTCCGGGAGGCGTTCGGCTTCGCCGCCTCCCCGCCTCCCGTCCCCAGTCCGACCCTCCCCGAGCGAGCGGCTCCCTTCGTACCGCCCCGGCCCGCCTCGCCTCCCACCACCTCCTTCTCCTCCGCCGGGCTCCCAGCAGCCGCTCCGCGGTCCCGGCTTCCAGGCGTGCCAGCGCCGGGAAAGCGGAGGGCGCGTCCTGGCCCCGGGCCCCTCCCGCCTGCTCGCCCGGCCGGCAGACGCGACTTCGCCCGCGCCCTACCTGCGCAGGAGGAGAGGCCGCTCCGTCCATCCCGCGCAGGTGGACCCGCCGAGTGCGCCGCCCAGGAGCGCCCGCCGTCAGAGGCGGCCAGGAAAGTTTTGCGGCGGAGCGGCTCTCCTCGGGTGTGGGGTCCAGGTAGAGGGGCGGCCCGAAGCCCTCGGGGCCTTGAGAGTCGCCTGCGGAGCCTAAGCCGCCGCGGCGGGGCTCCGCGCTGCCTCGCCGCTTCCGTTCGCCAGAGCTCCACTCCCGGCGCAACGGCCCCGGATCTCTCCCCGTGGGGCTCCAAAGTCTCGGCAGCAGATGCCCGGAGCCGAAGTCCCGGAGCCTTGGAGAGCAGCGGCGGCGCTCGGCGGAGCTGCCCTCGAGCAAGGTGCCCCGTCCACCCCCTGCACAGGAGGAGGCGCCCGCTTCGAGACTTGCTTCAGGGAGGGGGGTGAGAGCGTGCCAGAGTGGCAGCCCGCGGTCGTCCTCTCCCCCGCCGCCCCGGCGGCCCAGACCAGCCTTCTCGAGCTCTCGGAGCGCGAAGGTTTCTGGCGGGGCGATTCCGGAGGTTGGAGGCCCCCGCCTTGCCGAGATCGACTAAGGTTGGCCCGGGCAGCGGGCTCCTCTCCCCCCTCTGCCCGCGGCTTTGATGCCAGGCGGCGTCCTCGCTTTTGTCTCAACCCCAGGCGGCGGCGGCAGCAGCCGCAACAGGGCTTGGTCGAGCTCCATTTTAGCCGCCTTTGCTGCCGTCCGAACATCTACGGTTGTCCTGAGGGTGAACCTCCCCAACCACAACGCTAGACCCGCTGGGCCCCTTTTGGAGAGCAGCTGCTTCTCACTTTTCAAAGTTTCCCACGCTTCTTGGGTTGTTTTCCCCTTGAGGATTCTCATTGGTAGAATCCTTCTCAAGTTTATTGAAATTAGCTCTCTTAAAGTCCAAGACTCTCTC
>JANHJO010004409.1:0-15598 GCA_032468235.1 Pseudoxyrhopus heterurus
TTGGCCGACCGCATAGCCACGCCCACCAAGCCACACCCACAGAACCGGTAGTAAAAAAATTTGAATCCCACCACTGATGGTAGCCCATTTCTCTTCTCTCCAGCTTAAAACTAAGAGACTTCCCTTTGCATATCCAAGCACCCACATAAGCTGAAATTGTTTAAAATAAGGAGCTGGATAAATAGCGATTTACTAATAGCCATTTACTAATAATTCTTTGCTTGCCATGGGAAAATTAAGATGAACTGCTGGAAGCACCTGCAAGAGTCTCCCTTTCCATCCAGGACATATACTGCTGTTAGAAAAAGACAGGCAAAAACTGAGTTTACAAATCACACTAAAGCAGGGGTCTCCAACCTTGGCAACTTTAAGACTTGTGTTAACAGAATTCTGTTCTGTTAAAGTTGCCAAGGCTGGAGACCCCTGCACTAAAGCATAAGGTTTTTAAACAAGAGTTTATCAGCTCTAATTCTGGGAAAGGAGGAATGAAAGAGAAGGGATGGTCAGCAGCAAAGTGGATGGACTCAGTTATAGAGGTGACAAGTGCACCATAGGAAGTCCTGAAAGACCAAGTTAAGAATACATCATTATGGAAAAATATGTGGTCACTAGCAGTCAGAAAAGACTTGATGGCACATAACCAATGTAATCAACTTACCAGTTAAACTAGATGCAGTCACACAATATGTTATGTTAAAACTAAACAAAATTACTTTATCATTGCTACCCAGGATAAATTCTTTTTGAAGAACGTATCAGAAGATGAAAGCATCTTCAGAAGATGAAAGCATCTTGGAGATTCTCTGTTACCTGCAGAGTCACATTACTGGCTATTATAATTATTAATCCTAAAACAAGTTCTTAACTTTAAGACCATTGCCTCCATTAAGCTGGGGCTCAGAGAATAGAAGAATGCAGAAATAATCCTGGTCAATGAATTGGGACTTCTGGCAAAACGATTTCCTCAAAAACTGGGACTTTTAAATTTTTTTTAAAAACTGTTACAAGTATAACACACACTTGGTCAATCAGACTGCTGAAAATACATCTCTAACTGTTTGACGTATACTTGCCATCTGGAAATAAACTTGGCTTTGTCCTCCTGACCTTCCCAAAATCACTAAAGGGTTGAAAGGGTATCATAGAAGTTGGGTTGAATCTTGCCTGGGCTCTAGCCACATCTTTTTATGACCTTCTTTAACTGTCTGTATTTTTTCCTCACAAATTTTGAGATTGAAGAGACTAGGTTAGTCTCTTACTACATAATACAAGACTAATTGAGTTCTATGGTAACATCCATAAACAGATTTCTCTTTCTCTTGTCCAGAATCTGGGAAGAGAACATTTATAATGGTTGACTGCTATTAGGCAGCAAGCAATGGTGACACAAAACTGATACAAATCCCACCATTACATACTAATGCTCAAATATCACTTGCCCCACTTGTTCCTCCAGTTATGGCCATGTGTGAACTCAGCCACAGGGTAGTTATTGATTATGTAACAGTTTAGAAAAGAGAAAATGGTAGAGTTTACATGTTGCATCAAACTTTAATATGGTTTGTTTCATTTTGGCTTAATATATAATATAGTTTGCAAATTGTAATTTATGGTTAGTGCAATGTGTGAATCCAATCACTCTGGCTTATTTGAGAAACCATAGACTAAGATGCAGTGCAATGTGTCAGTCTAACCAGGGTATGTGCAACAAAACAATGTGAGGAGACTTCAGTTGGATTGGATGAAGCTGCCTGGCACAGTGGCACAAAGCTCATTAATACGAAGGAAAAGTATCTTCACAAAAAGCACAATCAACTCATGGGATCCATTGCCCTACAACACTGGGATGGCTTTTGAAAGAATTAGGCAATGTTGTGGAGAACATTTGTCAAGTCTGATTAGAAGTAATTCTGGTATTACTTCTAATCAGACTTGACAAATGTTCCCAGACAATATCTCAGTGGTACAATGCCTCTAGTTATCATTCAAGATACCTATTAGAAAGGATTTGCAATATCCATCAGCATTTTCAGAAAACTGGGATGACATCCAAATGTTACATGCACTATGATGTAATTACACCAATGTTGCAACTTACATACTCACGTAAGACAACCTGACATATGGACACAAAAGTAGCGCTCCCATGATAAGGTCCCTGTGGTCACTCGGTGTCCTGGACACCCATGGCCCAGCCACAGTACCTCAAGCTATTCTCTGCAGACAGAATTTTATCCTGATCAGATAAAACTGTTCTTGTTCTTTTACTGCCAGATGGATGAAAAACTGACCCAGAATTAGTGCTAAAAACAAATGATTTGCCAACCCACTGTTGCTGTTCCTCTGCTATTATCTCTTTTCTTTTGTATGGAAAGAGAGCAGAGGCGGGAAGAGATTCATTTCAATCCCTGCTTTAGAGCTGACAAGGAGACACATAGAACATCGGAGCAATAAAAGGGAAGGTCTGGTTGGGTGAAAACTGCTTACAACACTCTCTTCCCTAGAGGCTAAGATGACATACCATGAGAAAACCATTTTTATTACAAGGATATTGAGGACACATATTGGAATATGTTGGGCAGTCTTTTCCTGTTAATATTTTTCACAGCACACTGCAACTTCCCTCGCTCAAACCCGTGACTCAGCACAAACTTTTCACTCCATAATTTGCTACCTTCCTTTCTTGCAGTCAAAGCAGAAGCATTTGTCTTGACAGAGAAATTGTATGGTGTGGATAAATATATGCTTATATCATTCTTGTAACAGTGCCAGTGCTCCTTTGAGGTGTGACATGCACACCCGCAAGCAACAGGGTGAAAGAGTAGCGATCCTGGCACCTCTGGGAGACTCCCACTGAATTTAAAGCAAGATGGAGCAATCTCAGTGACTTTCGTTGTGCACAAAAAGAAAGTCCGGGAGCCACCCAGACCTCCTCTGTCTGTTACCCCAGGATTATTGCAAAGCATCTCTATCTTGTACTTCTCTTGTACCCCTTTCTCTACCTCTTTCCTTTTGCTGACTGTCTCTTATTTAATGGTAAAACATTCTGAATGCAGAATTAGGAAGCCCAGCAGAGCAATCAGTTCTAATTAGGACTGCAGAAAACATAGGTGAAAGGCCGGCATTCTTCTGACATAGTCCAAGCAGGGAAAGGGAGGCTCCCCGCAGAGATATTAGCACACCCTCATTCCCAAGAGCCCTAAATATTTTCTGAGCTTGTAGCCAAGAGGGGAAACAAATGCTAGTTAATGATTCAGGATGTAGCACAGGGGATAATCATGCAGAGGCTTGTAGAAAACTCACAAGACTATAAATATGTTAGAATTGTCTGTGGAAAGGAAGGAAGGACGTTTAGAGGAAGGACCTGTATGGAAGTTGCTCTGATGGAAGATGGAAGTTGCTATGGTGGAAGATGGAAGTTGCTATGATGCGTCCAATTTTTTTTTCAACTATTGAGGTGCACACATAAGCAACTCACCTCCTTTAAATGTAGGATTTATTTATTTATGAAATCTTAGGGATCTAATGGGGATGAGAACAAGGAGGAAGAGACAATGCCAACATCAGCCCCTGATCTTTAGAAAGGTAAGAAGAACTCCACAAGAACTCTCGCCAAAATTGTCTCAAGATGACTTTGAAGGGCTACTGCTGTAATGCCACCAGGAAAGACCTCTGGCAGCAGAGGAGAAGAAATGGAGACCGAATCGGCAGAATAGACCGGCCAATCGGACACCTAACAAAAGAAATCTGTGGAGATCAATGTTAGTCCCGGTGCATCTCAAATTGCAAACTGAGTCTTTCTGGGTCATCTCACCTGCTGGTTTGCTGCCAGTCAATATTGGAAAGCGCTCTAAAATAGCAATTTCTAGCCTGACAGCTCAGCTGGATGGCAGCATCTGGCTGAGCTAAGCAATTTTGTTTAATCCCAGGAAATCCCAGGGCTGCAGACTAAACCAAGAAGTCCAAAAAAAAAAAAACATTCTGAAGGGCTGGAAAACTACAGGACCTTAGTCACAGGACACCATGAAGTCACTATTTTTCCATTTGGGTTCCCTATTGATCCATAAATACTACGGTAGCTTTCCTTATTCAGGCATATGCATTTTGATCTATGTTCTCTCACACACTGCTCTTAGTGACTTCAATATTCACTTAAAGGGCTGAGTTTAAAGGACAAGCCATAACCATGTTATAATCAAAGTGCCTTGGTTTGCCACTACACCATAAAATTAATGACATTAGGGTATGACACAAAGTGAGAACTCAGTTTCTTTTGTGACCTCTACAATAGAAAGTTGACATCCAGTAGTGATTTCAGGAAACTATGATGACCCCTAAAGAATGATGCACATGCAGTGATGTCATCAAAGATATGTCTTCACGTATGCTTTATATTTTGCTCCTCGTTGCCCCCTCATGGCTACCCACAACCCCAGGAGGAAAACTAATTCAAGCCTTTGAACTGTCAACAACTTTCACTGGTTATCAATTATTAGATCAAGAATTTAGCAAGCTTCACATTGTGTCTGGTGTTTCTCATTGCCATAAAATTACGGAATCTAGGAGTCACTCTACAAAGAGAACCCATGGGAATTAAAGGGCCAAAATAAATTTTAGTTCTAGCCAATGAAGAAGTTAACAGCACTACTTTGAAGGAAGCAATATCTATCTTTGTCCAAATGAAATTTGGGCAAACAATTCTAAGAGTTTTATTTGATAGTGTCACAATGAAACAGTCATGTTGGACCATTATTTTTGAGAGGAGTGACTATGACCACAAGATCAGCTAGAGTTAGCAGAACTATGCTACAAAAACGCAGGGGGCAATAGAGAGATGGTGTTTTTTGTACTTATATTGTCATCTAGAAGAAGGTTTTTCTGGCTGTGTGTTGTAGACGTTCTGCAAGAACTTGATGACGTTTTCTGAAAGACATCAGAAGTTCACTTGGATAGTGCCATTTTTTTTTTAAATCACCAGAGCTTTGATTCTTGTCTTGATCAGGGATTCCTTTTCTGAAAAAATATGAAGCCCTCTGAACTAGCAGTAGTCTGGAGTTTGGTAACCACATCTGGTAGGTCCACTGAAGAAATAAGAACTGTAACGGGCTGTCCATTCTTAGGATCCAGGATAAAGAAACTACTGTATTTTTAATTTTCAGTTCAAAGATTGAGCCTGGGTTTATACATTACAGCATGCTAAAATATAATGTAGTTTGCCTCTCTGGCTTAATGTATTTGTATGAAGCCAGCTTTGGTGGCTCAAGTGGTTAGAACAGAGTACTGCAGATCAGCAGTTTGGCCGATCGAATCCCACCAGCTCCAAGGTTGATTCAGCCTTCCATCCTTCAGAGGTCAGTAAAATGAGAACCCAGATTGTTGGGGGCAATATGCTAATTCTGTAAACTGCTTAGAGGGGGTTGCAAGCCCTGATAGGCGGTATATAAATACAGTGCTATTGCTATAACTGTGATTTATTCCATGGATAATAAAACCAGTGCTCAGTGAACCTGTCCTAGCCTGTTTTGTGAACCTAATCAAGACATAAA
The DNA here is from genome assembly GCA_032468235.1 of Pseudoxyrhopus heterurus. NCBI lineage: Eukaryota > Metazoa > Chordata > Lepidosauria > Squamata > Pseudoxyrhopus > Pseudoxyrhopus heterurus. Next base: position 5,547 of record JANHJO010004409.1, read on the forward strand.
CAGAAGAGGATGCGTTTGGGGGAAAAGTCTTAAGGAAGACTTTATAAATAGAAAGCCATCTGTGGAAGATTTCAGACTTCTACTTGTGCCTTCCTATTAAAAAAAATATTATGGAATCTTGTCTTCCTTTAAATGTAAGAACTTGTATAAGCACTTTTATAAGAATTTGATCATAATCTGGATTCTTCGTGAATTCTTCATCTTTCTCTTCCCTCTTAGCATTTCTTGCCATTGAAAGAAAGTATCCATTTCATCTTTTATTAGTCTACCCATCAGCTGCAGTTACTTGCAGGCAATTTGAAAAGCACCACATTGCATTTATGCAACACAACATCAACTGCTTTTAGTTGTTCTGGTTTTCCCCCCAGTATATGAAACTACTTCATTTTTATAAGGTCTACTTAATTTTATTAGAGGCCTCACTGCAGTAGCCTAAGACCTGACAACCAGAAGTAAAGGACGATGGAAATTCTTTTCTATAAAGCAACTTCCCAGAGGCCATTTTCAGAGTCTGCCTTTAAACTCCAGTATAAAGAAACTATGCAGCAAAATAGTTTCATCAGAAATAGTATCTTTTCCCTGTAGTTTGAGCCTGGAAAGTGCATTTCATTTCATGTCCTCATTTATCTTTACAAAAGTTTATTGAGAAAAGTCAGCGGTACCTCTACTTTACAAACCGGAACCACAAAGAGAGTACTATATATAAAAGGTTACAATCCACTGAAGGAAGACTAAACTTACCTGACCTAAGCTGAGCTCTGGAACTTGGTTTTAATCCTTGAACTGACTTCAATGTGTGTCCAAAATCCCTTTCTTACAGTTCCATCACACTAACTTTATAGTCTGGAAGAGCCTTCCTCCAAATGGTATGGAACAGATATGCTGTTGGTTTGAGCTCTGAGCTTGGCAATTTGGTTGCAAACGTTTCGTTACCATTCAAGGAGACATCATCAGTATATTTTGAGTTGTGCTCATCTGTCAGAACACAGATCTTTAAATACCTTTTTATGAGATGTGAATTAGTCTGACTGTTGTTTGTTCAGATATTTCTGAGCCAGGGTCTGATCAGACTAATTTGCATCTCATAAAAAGGTATTTAGAGACCTGTGTTCTGACAGATGAGCACAACTCAAAATGCACTGGCGATGTCTCTTCGAATGGTGACGAAACATTTGCAACCAAACTGCCAAGCTCATAGCTCAAACCAACAGCCTAACTACCAATCCGAGCTCCTAATATTCCAACACATTTCAGATATTAGATAGATTTGAAATTGTCCATGCTGGCTAGGGATGAAAGAACCTGTCATCCAACTCATTTAAAGGGATTAGATTTGGGATGGATCTGCTCTGACATCCCAGGAAAGTATATACTCTTCCATGAATCAGCCTCAAATGGTGGTGAAAAGTGGAGGGAGCTGTGTAGGTCTAGCCCATCAAAGAGAAGGATGAGGGGGAGACATGATAACTGTCTTCCAGTACTTGAGGGACTATCACACAGAAGAAGGGTTCAATTTATTTTCCAAAGCATCAGAGGGTACCACAAGAAGTAATGGGTAGAAGCTTGTTAAAGAGAGATCCTACCTAGATGTAAGGAGAAATTGTCTGATTGTGAGAACAATTAGTCAATGGAATAGCTTGCCTCCAGAAGTTGTGGGTACTCCATCACTGGAGGTTTTCAAAAATAGACTGGACAGCCATTTGACCAGGATGGTATAAGGTCTTCTGCCTTGAGCAGGGGACTGGACTAGAAGACCTCTGAGGTCCTTGCAGTCCTATGATTCTATGTTCAAACAAAGGAGTCTCATAGAACTTGTTGCCTCCAGGGCAGAGTATCAGTCCTTGCAATCTATGGGTCTAATTCATACTTTCTATCTCACCATTTTTAAAAAGAGATATATTGATAATACAGCAATAATAAATCAGAGTCTATGTTTTAGTACAGAATACTTTGTCTTCCAAATATTTGGGACTTGGAGAAGTTTCCAAGTTAGACTAGGACATCTACAGAGGGCCGAGTCCCTAATGTTTAACATTAAAGTGGAGTATTTTAGAGCTAATTTCCAACATACATAATTATTTCTCTACAGATTTGCTCCTTCAGAAACATGGGGAATTAAGATGGAACCTATACTGTAGATAAAAGTAGTTTAAGTCATATGATCACCAGAATGGCCAATTTGCATCTTTCCAAGTATATCACCCATAATTTTGTTAAAGGAACTGTTTAAAAATGTTTAAAATTAAAATTGTGCATAGCTCATTAAGATTATAAATTGAGCTTGTTTGCTCAGACATTTTTGTTAAAGGAAAGGTCACTTAACACTATTTTTTTTCTTGGGAAGGTGTTACAAACAATCAAGATATCTTGAAATGGAAGAGAAACTAGAAGTTAAAATTTTCTCAGTGTGGTACAAAATTATACAATCTCCTAGACAGAAGTAAAGCAGCAATTCCAGTTCAACCATGGTATGGGAAAGTGAGATACATCAAATATTCTTCCATTGTTTCTAAGGTAAATTAGTATGAATATATATTGAAATACATAAACATTAAACAGTCTCAACAGGCAAGTAACACTGGAGACTAATTTGACTACATTAATACTCAAATTGAGACATAGATGCATGTATGTACCAATACAATTTTGGGTGTTCCAACATTATATGATATGGTTGCACACTGTTATGATTTTCCAATTTGCTGTAATTTACTGCACCTTGCAGTCAGGTAATATATGTAGATAAAACTTGCTTGACAACTGCCCTGTTTAGCATCTGTTTGAAGTGATGACAGTGCTGAAAAAGTAACTTTATGACTCAATCCACACAGTCACGTGATTGACGTTCGGAGGCTTCACAACAGCCTTTTGACAAACCTTCAATGGAGAAGCTGGCAATACAATTGCAGGTCATGGGCGCATGATGTCTCGCTTAACCACTGCAAGTGACTCACTTAATGACTGCAGCAGAAGGGATGTCTTAAGTTTATCATGTTTTGCTTATCAACTGTGTCATTTAGCAAGAGATTTGCCAGTCCCAATTGTGGTTGCTAAGCGAGAACTACCTAGAGGACACTTTTTTTCCCAGAGAGCTATATATTATATATATATAGAATAACCCTTAAATTTCAAAGTGCTGAAAGTTGACAATTGTTTCAACAAGTATTTTTGATAGGCAGAAGTTTCATTCTATGCAAGAGGAATAAACACAAAAGACGGGCAAAATTTCAATTTTTCCACTATAAGAAACAAATATTTAAAACAAATACAGTGATTATGATTTCTTTTTCCCACTGTACAATAAAGCTTAAACTGTGGAGTCCTTGGTGCTCTTTAGGTTTGGTTGTTTGCTTGCAGACGTTTTATTACCCAACTAGGTAACGTCATCAGTGCTAGTGTGAGTGTACAGTTTATATATAATAGCTTACCCTGTCAGTGTTGGTGGGGGTGTGGTTTTCTCCTTGGTAGTTCCATGATTAGGACATTATTTTCCGCTTGATTATTTTTCTGGTATTAATCCCTGCTTATCTGGGTTTTGATTGGGGGAGAGGATATGTTCTGTTTAGTTTTTAGTTTTCTTATTGTTTTTTTTAATGATATGTAAATGTGGTTTATCTCTGTGTGACTATTTTTGGCTGTTTCATCGGCTGATTCATCAACCAAACTTCCAGGAATTCCCTGGTGTTTTTGAATTTAGTATGGTTCTAGGATTTGGATTTAGCTTGGTCCAGCAACCAACACCCAGATAAGCAGGGATTAACACCAGACAGTCAAGCAGAAAATAATACCCAAATCAAGGAATTACCAAAGGGAAAATTGTACACCCAACATTACAGCCAGAACAAGCTATTGTATATTAACAGAGAGCAAATCCAGACTCATTAGCACTGATGATTTTACCTAGTCGGGTAATGAAATGACTGTTAGCAAACAACCAAGCTCAGAGAGCACCAAGCCCTCCTTAGTTCAATCCTGGGCTACAGATATTCTCTTCTATTAAAGCTTAAACTGGGTTGTTGAAATGTCTCAAACAAAGGCTTTTATCTTACAGACACAAGTAATAATGTGATCATACATCACCATAAAGAGTAGTTTGTTTAAGAATAAATAAACCACAATTAGATAAGGTGGCATGGCATGCTAATTTACAAGCATTGTGTGCTCTCATATAAGAACAAGAGTCATAGAATCATAGACTTGGAAAAAGGCCATTGGGCCAACTTGCTGTTCAAAGCAGCAATCAAAGTAACAGGCATGCATGTCATAAGAAATGTATCTTGTTTTGAATCCCAAACAAAGAAGGGCAGCAAAGGTGGCTCAAAGGAGATAGGCCAGCGAAGTCATTGGAACAGGCTGCACAATTGGATGTGCATACTTGAATTCAACGGCACACAGAGGAGCTTACAAATCCTTCCCCTGATCATTTTCAGTGTCTTCCTTTCTCTGTGTCTGCTTAACCAGCCTAATTGCCACTGACCTTGACTTTTTCCTGTTGTCGCTATCCTGAAAATGTCTTTCTGGAATACATGCGTTTTGGGTCCATGCTCAGACCAAAGGCACTCATTTCAGGTCTGTCCCAAAGCATGAGGATTCTGATCCAAATGTAGACCACCCCAAACCAGCTCTTCCATGTCCAGAACGTTTTGCTTATGCATACAAATTAAGGTATGCCAGATAGATTACTGTGCAGGCCTCATCTGGACACGTATTATGAAACAGAGTTTACCATTTATCTGGGAAATTGGTTCCACTAGCAAATTGTTAAAACTTTTTAAAAACCTAAAACCACTCCCTCCCAAACATTCAGCTGGAATTTGGCATTTAGTATCTGAAATTCATTATTAGAAGTCCTGTATTCTAGAGGTAAACATACTTTGACTTTTTTTCTATGTAATGCCCATTCATATATTTGAAGAATGCTATCATATCCCTTCAGCCAATCTTTTACAATCTTTTTACAAGCCTAAATGCACCCAGCTCCTTCAAGATAAGACGTGATCTCCCAGTGAGCTACACTGCCTTTCATTGAACCTGTTCCAATTTCTCTGACTCCTTCTTGAAGTATGGTGTCCAAAAATGGATACAATGCTAGACATGAAGTGTGATCAAGCTAGAATCAAGTGGAACACTTACTTCCCATTACTAGAAAGTAATCTTTTGTTGTTGCAGCCTAAAATTGCATTTTGTTTTTTTTGCAGCCAAATCATATTGCTAGCTCCTACTATTTCAGAAATATCACTACTAAACCATATACTTGTGAATCCTATATTTGTGTATTTGATCTTTGTTTCCCAGTGAAGATCTTCACACTTGTCCGTGTTAAAATTCCACTGGTTTTATTTCAGTCTTCTAGGATAATAGTTAATCCAGCTAGTTTTGTGCCATCTGCCCATCAGACAAACTTTCTAATCACCTTTCATCCAAATCATTAATAAACATGAAGCTGAAGCTGCAGGACAATTCATTGTGACACCTCACTTTATATCAGTTTGATGAGGAATCACTGATATCTGCAATGGCAAAACCACTTCTGAAAATTGCAGGGACTAGTTGAGGCAGTCAGCAGGGGTCAACGCTGACTTGATGTGTGTAGGTGTGTGTGTGTGTCCATTTAATATTCATTTAACAATTAAATGTTATGCCATCCACCCCACATTTAGTTAGCTTATCAATTTATATATCATGGGATGTTTCAAGCAGTTGAAATACACCAACAAAGCATACCCACAATCTATTAAGTTATTTGACCAAAGAAATGAGACGAAGCTACCCTGTCAGTATTTGTTTTTTGACAAATCTATACTGAGTTTTGGTAACAATTGCAAAATATTCAAAGGGTTAATGATAGATCTTTTTATGATCTGTTTTAGATTCTTCCCAGACGTTGATGTTTCACCAATCTATAGTTTGCTCCATCTTCTTTTCCCTCTTTCTCCTCTTCTACCAGCTATCTAGGATACATGAATGAAACCGAAGAAGTCTTTTCTTTTTTAAATCATTCTTACTTTTCCTTGCATTTGTCAGCTCATTCTGAGCATTTGTTCGCTTGATGCCAGGTCTGCAGTTTCAATCTACTATCTGTTCTCTTCTTTTCTGACTCCTCCTCTTTTCATTTTTCGATCTTCACAAAGCTTTTTGGTAGCCCCACTGATAACTCCATTTTCCCCTCACTGAAATTAAATAATTGTAAGTGTGCTTTTAGTATATCCTCCCCCATCTTGAACTCCTTTCGCTCTTAGCTTCTCCTGCCAACGTATCTTATTCTTAACTGTTCAGAGTTTATTCAAATCTGGCTAATTTTAAGCCCAACATGCACACTTGATTGTTTAAATGATTCTGATACTTCTACTTATTCATTTAAATCTTCCCTATTTATTAGCATCAACACCGTAAAAATCTATGTGGATGCCACCTTTATTGAAACTCTTGCCCAATGCTCTGTGTGAACCTATAAGTAATTTAGAAACCCTGCTTTCCATCTTAGCATGTTGTGCAAACCTAGCCACTATGGTGAAACAAGCCACAGCTTAGCATAATGTATTAAGAAGTTTTTAAAGTATATCTCATCATGGGTTGTGTTCCCACGACATTGCTTTTCCAATGATTTATTCAGGAAGGTCAGCTTTCTGGATTTGGTTGAGACAACTGAACCCTAATCCAACCATATTGAGCATAAAACATGTTAGGGTACAATGTGGTTGGCTTGTTTTTGGTTTTATGTCTCCCGAATAGAATAAAGAAGAGTTTTCAGGGAGGGGGGGGGGAACAGCAGCGTCTAACTGAGGCAGCCAGGAGGAAAGTAACTTCTTACAATCCTGAGGTGACATCCTAGAGAAACCTTCAGGGAAAGAAATGCCTTTTTTTTTTTTTGCGCGCGCGGCCAAAACGAAAACGTCCTTCCTCCCGGTGGGCTCCTCTTCCCCCCACCTCCCTCCTGACAAGAAAGCCTCAGGATCCCATCGGGCTCCCACCTCAGCCGAACAGATCGGCCCCTCTCCCGTTCGCGCCTTAAAGGAGCCCAACGCGGCGAGCCAGTAAGGCGGCGGCGGCGGCAGCAGCTAAAACCGGCCCAACTCCCGCCGGAGACGGCTGGAACCCTCCCACCGCGCCGCTCCTTGACTCCATAGGCGGCGGCAGGCAGGCAGCCCGGATCCCCGTTCCCAGTTCCGCGCCGCCTGCCTCTTTGTCCAGGACGCTTGGGGCTCCGAGCGACCCTCCTCCTCCTCCCGGATCGAGCCTGCACGCGGGCTGAAAACACCCCACGCCCCGTTTTTAGGAAGGAAACCCCCCCCGGGAAATGAGGAAAGGCTCACCCCAGGCCAGAAGCAGCCGCAACGCCCGACGCCTCACAGGATTCATGATGCTTCCACTCCGGCGGCGCCGCGCTCCCTTCCTCCTCCTCCTCCTTCCTCCTCCTTCAGTCGGACGTAGCTTCTGCTGCAGCAGCTGCCCACGGGGCTCGGCCCCTTCTCTTTCCTGAAGAGCCCTCTCTCTCCTGCCGCTGCAGCAGCTCGGGCTCACACGGCATCGCCCCCGCGACCCCCCCTCCCTGGTGACTCGCAACTTTGCCTGCAAACCTCTCTAGGTCCTCCCTCCCTCCCTCTAGGGGAGCTTCAAGCTGGAGGGTGTGGGCGTGGGTGAAGAAAAAAAAAACAAAAACCGAAAATCAGAGGGCTTTTACGTTTGCCCGATCAATACACGAACGGCTCTGGTCCAAGGCCAGCAAGTAAATGCAGCATCCACATAGCAAATGTGCATATATAATATACAGGTTTTGCTGGCCGGTCAGACCCTTGGCGAAGCCATCGCGCGCATCTCTCTCTCTCTCTCTCTCTCTTTCTCCCTTTCTCTTTTTCTTTCCCGGATTTAAAAAGAGATGCGAGAAGCGAAGAAATAAGGAAGGATGAAGGAAGGAAAGAAAGAAGGGCTCTGCGCGGCCAGCTGCAGCGGCTTGGCTCGGCTCCTGGAAGCGACTCAACGCCTTGCCTCTCCACGCCCCCTCTTGGATCGGTGTGGCCGCTGCTGTGGGTCTCCCAGGTTTCCAAGATGCTGAAGTATGAAATCGTGTGCATTGCGCAGTGGGCTGCATTCTGCCCCTTCCCGGCTTCAGTTTTCACCCGGGTCCTAGAGGGAGATGGTGCCGCGGATTCCCTCTGTTATTCATTGGACAACTTACGGGGAAGCGAGACTTGGTCTTTGCCCGAGCGGAACCCACGAAGACCGAGATCAAGTGATGGCTGGAAAAGCACTATTTTGTCTGGCCTGGTAGGACTAATTTTCCATTCAGGGGATTCTCTGAGTATGCCGTTCTTTGATCCGCAGCTGGGGAAACTCTTCTGAATATTTGCCTAAATACAAAACTCTCCCGGTGTCACTACAGACCCAGCAAGGAGTTTACTATAATCTAATTTTTTCAGAATGCAATATTGTGTATTGGGGGGGGGGGAGTTGAAATTGCATTGATGCATTCAGATCACAATTACAGTTGGCTTGTTCTTTTGCCACCAACCCCTGAAAAAAGGCGATTGAACAAAAAGCTCCAAAATTAAGGTTATATATCAAAAGAAATTTGAAAGACAACCTTTGTTGCCTCAATCTCATAAAAGATTCAGATTACAAAGAAAGCCTGCGGAATATCGGCCTTAAATATGTACAACAAAACAAAATGTTCAATACAGAATCCCTGTTAAACATATGCTTCTTTAGAACTGAAACAGGTTCTTGGGTGTTCAGCTCTTTTGAATGAACTGCGGTGGCGCAGTGGTTAGAATGCAGTACTGCAGACTACTCTGCAGATTTGCCAATCAGCAGTTTGGCTGATCCAATCCCACCAGACTCCAGGCTGACTCAGCCTTCCATCCTTCTGAGGTCGGTAAAATGAGAACCCAGATTGTTGGGGGCAATATGCTGATTCTGTAAACCGCTTAGAGAGAGCTGAAAAAAGCACTGATAAGCGGTATATAAATCTAATGCTATTATTACTATTATTATTATTTTGTACATGAATCTTCAAAACCCAAAGATAATTGCATTTAGAAAATAAAACAAAGAAGAAAGGGAGAGAGGAAATGTGAAAATAAAAATAGACTAACTAAAAAAACTACTCTCAAAACCACTTCATGCATTTTATCATTTTGAGTTTTATAATCAAGCTGGCTTGTTGACATTATTATGAAAAAGAATATAGTTAGAGTTTTGTTGTAGAGTTCTAAAATATCTTTTAGTATAAAAACAATTACTAAGTTATTGCTAAAAATAATCTGCAGAGTCTTCACCAACCAGATGCTTTCCAGATGTGTTAGACTAACTATCACAATTCTTAGACCACGGGTGTCAAATTCAAGGCCCAGGGACCTGATGTGGTAGCTTGCAGGTTGCTTAGATCTGGCCCGCAGGGCTGCCCTGGAAACCTCAAAGGACCGGCTCGCAGTGCCTCTGCCAGTGAAAACAGAGCACAGGAGGGCTGCCTGCAGCTCTCCCGTGCTCTGTTTCTGCTGGCAGAGGGTTGCAGGAGGCCGTCACAGCTGAAAATGGAGCTTGAGAGCCCGTTTTCACTGGCAGAACACTCAGGCCATCACAGGCTCCCCCGACACGAGTGATGTCGAGCTGGCCATGCCCACCCTGGCCACACCTACCCTGGCTCCCCGAGGTCAACTACAACCCTGATTTAGCCCTCAATAAAATCAAGTTTGACACCCCTATCTTAGACAGTGTGGTAATTACAGTAAAAATACATATTTCAAAGATTAGTGGCACTCAATCTGATACACCTTAGATATATTTGCTTTCAACTTTCTCTACTCACAATAGAATTCCCTATGCCACCAGGCTTGATATTTTGGGCTTGGACAATCTGGAACTGTGCCGCCTGCAGTCCGATCGAAGCATAGTACACAAAATTGTCTTCTACAATGTCTTGCCTGTCCACGACTTCTTCAGCTTCAACCACAATAATACACGGGCAAACAATCGATTGATACAAACTCAAGGTAAACCGCTTCAAACTCGATTGCATAAAATACGACTTCAGCAACAGAGTGGTCAATGCCTGG
>JANHJO010004409.1:24927-36378 GCA_032468235.1 Pseudoxyrhopus heterurus
TCTATTCTATTCTATTCCATTCCATTCCATTCCATTCCATTCCATTCCATTCCATTCCATTCCATTCCATTCCATTCATCACTTAAGAGTTTTAAACTCTTTGAAGCATCTCTTGTGTATAATAGATGTCAGTCTTGTCAGAATCAGTGGATTGTTACCTTCTTCGTCCTGTATTCTATGTTGTTCTTAATATTTTTCTTTACTTAAAATGGTCATAGTGCCTTTCAAACCATTTTTTCCAGGGCAGTTTGCAATACTTTACAATGGAATTTGTTAAAACTAGAAATGATTAAAAGTGGGCAACATACAAGCAAAAAATAGAATAATGGGGGTATAGGCAGTCCTCGACTTACAACTAGGTATTTAGTGACTGTTAAAAGTAACTATGGCACTGTCAAAAGGGACTTATGACTGTTTTTTACATTTACGACTGTTGCAGCATCCTCATGGACATGTGATGGAAATTCAGGCGCTTGACCACTGTCATATATTTATGACAATTGCACTGTCCCAAGGTCATGGGATCACTATTTGTAATCTTCCCAACTGGCTTCTGTGACAGATTCAATGTGGGAAGCGAGATTCACTTCACCACGATTCACTTAAGTGCAGTAATTTGCTTAACTGTGGCAAAAAAATGGGGCACAACTCACTTAACCGCTGTTTTGCTTAGCAGTGGAAATTCTGGGATCATTGTGGTCATAAATTGAGGACTTACTGTAGTTGAATTGGTTTAAAAATTCTAATGCAGCCTAACAGTTCGGCTATTAAAAACGTAAGGTCTGCTCCTGTGGCTGGAGAGCAGCTAAAAGTTGGAGAGGCCAGACTCAGAGAGCGACCACTAGGGTAATTTGCTAGTGTGGTCATAAAAGGGCACCTAAGCAAAATCTCTGTGGCAAGCCCTTTACAGCAGCTCACAATATAGATTATGAATGGACCTTTAAGGGAAGTTGATGAAGCTATAAAAGATTAAACCAGGAAAAGGTTCCTGGACCAGATGGATTATTGGGTTATTATAAATGTGTAGAGGATGAACTTTTATAAGCTTTGCAAAATATGATTTTATTTTAAGGGAGGAAATGTGCTAGAGACTTGGAAAACTATTTCAACTATTGTTAAGTATAAAAGATAAGGTAGGATTTTTTTCTTAGGTTTGTTTGTTATGTTTTAAAGATTGCATATTGCCTTGGTTAAATGTGTATGTATGAACAATGAATAAAAAAAATTAAAACATAACCCCTCAAAATTTGAAAATATTTCTCAGTCAGCAATATTGCAATCAAAATACATGAATGGGACATATATGTTTGTTGGTATCAACACAATCTTCTGGTCCTCTGAACTACTTGCTGTACAGGGAATAAAAGCTTGAGCCTCTCTAACCTTATGGGCTTCACTGAGGATATCAGATCAAGAGTTCTAGATTCGAACACTGTGTCACATGGAATTGAGCACTGGGGTGGGAAAAATGAACTCAGTTCTTGTAACAATCCAAGTAGCTTTTTCAGCAGCAAAGGAGCCAACAACGTATTGCTAAAAATCTAGGTCTGTACTTTTACTTTTCCAAAGAAAGTATTTATCTACTACTACTGGTGCTCCTCAACAAAATAGCCATCACATTGTGTCCAAATGTCCATCAAGAGCTTACAGAGGCCCAATGTCTGATTTTTTTCAACATAGACCACCCTGTCCTTGAATGGCTGGGTGGATTGGACATTAACATTTGAACCACTATAAGTCCCTGTATTTGCCATATGCTAAATAAATAAATCTACTACTGTATTACAAAAACGGATATTCTATTTTTAAATTTTTATTAGTCTACACAAGGCATTTGGCAATGTTGAACATTCTGGAAATCAAAGGCAAACCAATATGTTACCATTGAGTATATTTGAATCAAACACTATAGCCTATTAAGAAAAAGGTTAGAACTTCTAGATTGCAGCGATATGTAGGTAACGTTGCATAATAAACAGGATTACCTCTCAAGTGGCCTTCTCTGAGATCCCCTTAAAATAGACACAACATGAAAAGTTACTAATGGAACTACAAACACAGGAGAAGAGAATGACCATTCCATTGCATAGAATAGATTGGGTTGTGAACATTCAGAAGAGCTGAACAGGAAATAAACAGGAAATAATGTAAAGCAACGGTGGAAATAATATCAGAGGTCCTTCGCTTGGTGATTTAGATCATGGGTAGGCAAGCCTAAAGCTTGTTGTATTTACTTCTTTATTTACTTCACACCTAGTCTCTCAGCACTAATTAACATCTAGTGCAAAAGGAACATAGTTTGAATTAGGAGGGACACACAGATGTTCTGTCTTTAATGTTTAATAGTTAGTCTATCTCTTCTATCAAAAATTCAGGACAGGTATTAATTACTGGTGAGCAATTCATTCCTTCTATTTTTCCCAGAAGAAATCTTGCTTCTGCACAAAAGTTGGGTTTTAGACATTTACGCTTTCTGATTCTGCTTGCTAAAAAGCTGGGGAGAACCCAGGTATTTGATGAAGTACCATCTCCATCCAAAGTTGATATAAAAATGGATTAGACTGGTAAGAGAGATAAGACTGGCTTTAAACTATCTTTAATAGAAAAGGAGTTCAAACAACAGAGAAAAATTATAAACATTACCCAAAGAGCATACTGTTAAAAATGCAGCGCTCTTAGTGAAGCAGCCGATTTTGGAATACAGCTCTTTTTAAACAGCAAGCCAATTTGTGCCTTTATTTTTAAGAAGTTATTTTAATATCTTTGAGGGTAATTTTTGGTAAATGTTTTCCTATTATATCTTTATTGGGAAAATATATGAGAAAAAACATTATTTTTAGGGATGTGTAAAAAATATTACTTTGGGAAGATAACTTCTGCAGAACTGTGCTAAGCCTTCAATGGTCCATGCTGCTGAACTGCTTCTGACAAGATTTTGGGGTGCTCCTGGCACGTCCGTCCCACCCCAACTAGTTTTGCACATCTCTGATTGTATTGGCACAAAGTGTAACATAGTTCTAAAAGGAAGAGAAAATGTGAATTTCTACTCATTTTCAACATAGGCTGTTTTCAACTTTTCATACACAAGCACCTGAAACAATAAGCAGGGTACTATGAGAGGGAATGGAAAGCCGCAGACGCTTTAAAGTGAACATGAGCACAGCGTTACTCCTTGTTGGAGAAGAGGCTGACCCATTCACCACTACCAATGTCAAGTCCAATTTCCAAAATGAGGCCAATAGGAAACAATTCCTCTGGGGCTTCATCTAGCAAATGCAGGCTCACAGCAGTTCTGTTTTTTTAACCACAGGACCCTTCTATTCTTATTCTATTTACAGGCCTTTCAGCAGAGCAGTTTTCTAGTTCTTTTCTGAAATGTATAAGGAAGAGCCTTGAGGGTTGCCACATGTTGCTACATCACAGGAGGAAGCATAGCTCTGAACTGCTTTCGTCTCCAACCACTTGTGAAGTCATTGCCTCAGAAATTTTGCACAATTAATTTCCGCTTGACATCACGGCTGAACTTGTTCATCTTGAACAAATCACTATCGAAGAAGGCAGAAAGATTGTGGATGTTGATTTGACGGGCCTGGCAAAGAGAAAGGGAGAGGAACATGGATAGTTAAGTGACAATCAAATTTGCTGAGAGAGGTCGTGGCAGCTTCTCTGCACTGAAACATATAATTTGGTCAGGAAAAATATTTACATATGGTTATTGATCTGCAATATCTATTATTCACAATATCTGTGTGTCTGTCTAATTTGAATGACTGCCCATCTCACCTTAGCAATTCTAAACAGCTAACAACATATATAAACAGAATCCAAAATGTGATTTTGTTTTACTGAATTTGGAATTGAATCTGGAAGAATCTATATCTTCAATGCTTTCTGGCAGTCTGGCGTAATTGGGGTCAACTGAATCTTGGGGGGAGGGCACGATGTTCCAAAAGGTAGATGCTGCAACAGAAAAGACGTACTTCCTGGACCTCACTCCTTAATTGTCAGAATGCCCCGCTTGATTTTTCTGTCAGACCTAAATGGGATAGGTAGAAACAACTGGAGAGAGGCAGTCCTGCAAATAAGGCAGTCCCATGCCATGAAGAGCATTCTAGCTGACAGTCGCTTAGCCGCACCCGGAAGCACAATGAAAGCCAATACAGCTTGCAGAGCAGAGGCTAACCAAAGTACATCCGTAACTGTGTATGCTGCCACGTTCTGAACCACCTGCAGTTTTTGGGTGATCTTCAAGGGCAGCCCCATGTAAAGTTTATCACAGTAGTCCACTTGGAGGTGAACAAGGAGGATTGTTATATTGAATGTACCGTTATGGGAAAATAGATAATTAAATTAAAACAGATAAATTTCCTCTTCCCAGATAACACTGACATTTGACAACAAACTGCCAGCATGCATTGCAATCTTTACGTCTTTTTCACAGAAAATAAAATGATTCTATTCAACATCTGAAAATCCTGTTGAATGCAAAACTGCAACAAAGCCCAGGAAAAACAAAAGCATCTATAAGAAAAAAATATTTCCCCAATTTCTCTCCTTCCAGTGAGATCATTCCCTCTTCATGTAATCATGAACCCCCAAAAGCCTTTGCACTAATTTCTCACATCTGGGGGTTCAGAACAATACCAAAGTGTAACCCTAGAAGCGAGCAACTTTGCCTGTTGTTCTAATATCTCATGTTTTTCTTTGCAACAAAAGAAAAGTGCTCACTTATTCAAAGCTTAGAAAGAGAAACCTAAGAATGACTAGATTTAGTCTTGGTACAATGTCTACAAAGGGGAATAATGTTCCATACCTTATCAATTAAGTCTTTCTCTGGCACTTCAGTAGTGTCCTGCTGTGCTCCGTAGCGATTCCTCTGATACATCACCTGTTCTGATACAAGTTGTTTCAAAATGAACAGCAAGAGCTCATTGTTATCCCGCCTGAAGGCAAGGTACCGGGAAAAAGTCTGTGTGCAAAAGATAACCGGAGGGGAGGTCAGGAATGAGCCAAAAACAATTTGAAATTATCTATTTTAATGTACCTATAGTTTTTAACAAGCAACTCTAGGAAGCTTACAGCAAAATGAATCCATGCACACCACAAAGCAGAACATCTCATCCCAGCTAGTACAAATATAGCAACATCCCCAGCAGTCACTCCATTGATTCCCTACTCATTACCAATCCCCATTGGAAAACAGGGTTTTTTTTCTTACAGTGCTTTTGAAATGTTAATAAGAAAGGAGCCATTCTCACCTGGAGGGATGTGAACTATTTTAGGGTGAGGGGACTAAAGCCAAAAAACAACCTGTTTCCCTTTAATGGTTGGCAGGGGAAAAATCTGCAACATCCCCTTTCGGTTTGCATGTATCAGGTGAGCAAATTCTATGTCCTTAGAGTGAGCAAGGAGCCAAGCCTATAAAGCAGAGCTGTCAAACTCCCAGCCTGCAGGCCGGATGCGTCACGTGCTGGCTACGCCCACACTCGGTTTAGCAAAGGGGAAAAAAGTCCCGATACGTCACATGATGCAGTCATGACATGAGTTTGACACCCTGCTATAAAGGATAACCAGCACCTTGAAGTAGACCAACTGAATTTTCCAGTAGCAGCTGCACAAAATTGACATTCTCCTGCTGGACTAGCTTCTACCGACTAGTCAAAGGGTGATAAAACCAAAACAATCTGAATTGCTTACTGGAGTCCACCTTCAGTAGACTGTCTCATATCTGATTATCCGTGGAGCAGAGCCTCTCGAGGCTTGCAAGGATTCATGGACAGCAATAACAACACCTCCCTCTCTTTCCTGGGGTCTCAGTTGATGAAAACTGAAACCTAGGTGGACACTCCGCTCTGGGCCCATCAGGTTTTGATGAGACACGCCAGGTTGGTGCCCTCATCCAAGGTGGAAGCTGCCCCAGGTTCCCACCATGTCTCTTTCTACCTATTACTGTCCCAATGTTCCTGCCTGCTCTCTGTAAACCATCACCCTGCCCTTTTACTCCTTTCTCTCGGGCTAATGCTCACTCACATGTATACCCAACTCGCAAGGATCACAGAAATGACTTTGCCAAATACTAAGATGGGCATTAGAGGGTTTCCCCCCCCTACATTTGATTTTTATGGGGGAGGGAAGAAACGTAAGAGTAAGAAATACTCTTCAAATTTCTGGACCTTCTAGACTTTTTAAAATGTTTAAGAAAGAGGCAAAACTTTGTTAAACTACTCACATTTTTTAAGCACTCGATTGATTCAAAGTTGTGTATAAGCTGCCTAGACATGAATACACAACGTAATTTTTCATTCATTGTATGTTTTAATCTCACCACTCTACCAAGAATTTCAGGATAACGAATATGGTTATTTATTCTTTATACTTTAGCCTTCTAAACTAAGGTTGATCCGAGATCATTCAGTAAACTCCCTAAAGAGTGGATTAGAAATTGATCTCTCTGATCACATCAAAGGCCTTTCAAGTTGGCCCAATTCTAATATTAACTCTAGTGTGTCCAACATCCAACCCTCATCTCAAAAGCTATTTCGTTCATCAGGAGTATGGATGACAGGGCCCATAGCCTACTCCTTTGCCATTTGGCAGCATTTTCCAGGATTCATTACTGGGATGCATTGAGGCCCAAGCAGGGCATTTACTCATCTTTTGAACAGTCCAAAAGAAATGCTTCTAAGTAAGAAATAATATTCTTCTTTCAGCCTGAGATTTCACCCTCTTCTAAGATAAACTGCTAATATAGCTGACAATCTTACTTGTCCTAAGAGACTCTTCATGGATACCAGAGATTCTGGATATTTTGGGAGAATTATTGTAATTTCTCTATCAATCTTCTCCTGCAATTTCCAATTCACTAGGATGAGTTTCAACATACTACACAACACAATAATGAAGGATACAATAAAAAGACTGTATAATTTATTGCCCATAACAGTGTGCAGTTCATAAAAGTGTGTATGCATAACCTCTGAGTCCTTGCCAGCTCCCTGAATCCTCACTGAAGTTCTATCAAACTTAAGTTCTCATGGTATTTTTCCATAATCCCAAATGAAACCAACACCACTACGAAAGGATTCACATCTCCGCATACCTTCCGCATGCTTCTCATAACACTAAACTTCTGTGTGTCAATGAAACTCTCCAGCATGACCCTGATGGCCATGTTGACATCGTCCTCCACCACGTAATCCCGCAGGTGCATGCGAGCATGAGCCTCCGCCATTCGGATCATGGACTCTATGTGACGCACTGTAATGGGGATACTCCCAGTTGCCTGCGGAAAGAAAAGAGAAAGGGCCTGATGATTGATTCCAGCAATACAAAAAGGGCATCCCAAGAATGGCATGTGACTTGCCAGCATCCTTTTTATGCTGCCATATGCCCCACCTAAATGTGCCCTAAAAAGCAGCTGGGGAGCTTTGAAGAGGATCAATGGATGCCTTAAAAACTGTCAGGCTTAAGGCATCTACTTTACCTCTTAAAACATCTGACCTTATCCATAGTGGATCCTGTCCTCAGCCAATTTTAGAGTGTGGTCCTTGTTCTGCCACACAAAATGATTCAGAAACTGACCGAAATTGCACACCATTAAGTTATAGCCTGCATTTCTACTCTGGGGAGCTGTTAATGCTGCATGCAGATAATTAAAAACAAATAATGGCGCATAAGAGATAGTAAATAGGAAAAAAACACACTAAAAAAAAGTCTTGTTTAAGACTGTTTAAAAGGCATTAATGATTAAGGGAGGACTCTGCCATCTGCCGGCAAAGTAGTGCATTGCATAGATTATAAGGAATATGTCTCCTTAGGAGTTGCACCCCCTCCTTTTTTCAGGAATCGGGACCTTTTTTCCTTTGATCCTTGAGTCCAGCCAAAATGCTACCAGCTCTGTCTATTAGACAAGTTGTTGAAACCAACCAACCAACCAACCACAAGAATGGGAGAACAAAGTCCAAAGATCAGGCTAGATGTTTCTGTAACCCAAAGCCAATGTTAGCACAAACATACACTGATGCAATAGTTACTGCCAGATATTTTGTTGAACAATTGTATCTAGCTTTCAGAGACAAATTAAGCAGTGAAGAATTCAGAAGAAGGCATATTCTTTGGGTGGGTTCTAATAAGGCCAGTACTCATTTATAGATTTGGGAAATTTTTCATGAACCGGCTGCTTCTAAAAAGAATCAGATTTCAGATTTCATGGGACCAACATTTCTTCCAGCTCCATTTAACTGGTGAGAGGATTTAGTGATTCTGCAGGGGACAGTCTCACTTTGAAACATAGGATTTCCCACCTCCCTGGTAGCTTACCATGGATTCTTTCCTGAGTTCACTGTACATCCTGGCCACTTTGTCCTGGTCCATCTGGTTGAGTTTGGGATGGACTTTTTCCTTTGCGTAAATAATGTATTTCTTCAGGACCTCCTGTGGAATGGGCTCTACGCCATAAGTATTAGGGAGGATAATCTCTTGAGACTCTCCATTTACTGCATCCTTGCTGTTTGGGTGATGCTTGATGTGGCTACCAACAACAAATCGAGCCAGCATCTCATCCTTCCAGAAAGAATTGAAAAAACCAAAAAAACAAAAAAACAAAAACAAATACAAAATGATTTTATATCATTTACTATAAGATAATCTCAAAAGTTAATTCTCCAGATTAACCTAACTCTTATTCAAAAATGAATAGATCTTTGACAAGAACAGGTAGTCCTCGATTTTCGATGGCAATTGAAATTGGAATTTCTGCCTCTAAGCGATGCAGTCATAAAGTTGCTTAGCTACAACAATTCCTGCAGTCCCAGTTGTTGAACAATTGTTAAGTGAGGCCGCTTCCTGCTGCCTGCCCGTGACCAAAGTCAATGAAGAAACCATCAGAAAGTTGCAAGTCCCGGGCCAGCAGATAGGTGAGTGGCTGCTGTCAGGTAAGGAGCAGGTGAAGAGGGCTGCGGTTGTTGTAGCAAGGCTCAGGGAGGGTGCATGAGGCTGCGGGAAAGGCACAGGGAAGGTGTTATGTGAGTCTGGGAGGGTGTGCAAATAGCTGGCATGGTGCAATGGTGGAAGAGTGTGCAAATTGGGGAGACCAGCAATTTGCGACCTTCTCTGCCATCTTCTCTCATTGACTTTCTGGGGAAGCCGTCAGGAAGGTTGCAAATGCCGACCATTCTGATTGTGGGGGTGCTACAACCAGTCCTATGTGCGAACTGGTTGCCAAGCACACAGATTGCAAGCACACGCCATGGGAGTGCTGGGAAGGACAGAATATGAGGATTGGTTGTAACCCCCATTCGTTCAGCGAAATCGTAATTTCAAACTGTCACTGATTCAATGGTTGCAGGTCGAGAACTGCCTGTATGCTTATCCAAGTGTTCCTGTGAGCTTTACTTTCCCAAGCTAGACAAGAGGTCAATGGTATTAGCCAATTCCATCTTATGCACCTCCTTTCTTCATTCAGTTAAGTATTAAAACGATAGACCCTTCATTAACATCCCTTAAGTCTTAATGATTGGCAGAATCTACCTGAACAGGATCCACAGTGTCCCTGACCACACACAGGATGTCAAAGCGAGATATGATGGGCTCGGTCAGATCAACATTTTCTGAGAAAGTCAAAGAAGGGTCATAGCGCCCACCTAGAGTAGGAAAAGAAGCATTTAAAAAAGCAACAACCAGTGCATGCTCTTGTTCCTTTCTGGATCCAAGACAGGAAGTTTTTAAACAGGAAATTTAACACAATACGTGGAACTTTTTGCCATAGTGAGTTTTTCTTCCACATACCTATGGGGTTGGCGGCAGAAATAACAGTACAGCGAGCTTGTAGAGATGTGACAATGCCAGCCTTGGAGATGGAAATGCTCTGCTGTTCCATGGCTTCATGGATACTGGTCCTATCCTGATCGTTCATCTGATGAAAAAGCAAAAGACGTTAAAATTCCAATTAGCCCCAATAATAAATAAACCAGAATTCAGACGTACACATTCAAAGCTCTTAAGAAGTTCAGTGCCTCTAGATATAGCAATATTATCAAGGACAGGAAGTATCTTCCAGCTAGAATGGTTAATACTGAGTTTCAAAGCAATTTCCTCCCATTGCATATTAACCAGCACTGTGCTATGTTCTCCCCAAGGTATCTTCACTTATAGATTTCACTACATTAAAGAATCTGCGAAAGGGCACCTTCCAAACTTATCAAATCCCCCACCAGCTTTAATATTCTGAGTAGTTTTTCTCAGTTCCAGATCTCAGGACTGACTCTTTCTACATAGATTCTAAAATCCAACCCGTCTTCTCTGTTTCATTTTCTGTGTTCAAGGTCTTACCTAGAGCAACTTATACTGTTGGAATCTGGAATCTGGCTTGAACAAATTACGTCACACCTCCAAGCCAATACTTGCCTTGTCAAATTCATCTATCAAGCACACCCCTCTGTCTGCCAGCACCAGGGCTCCAGCCTCCAAAGTCCATTCCTTGGTTACAGGATGTCTCTGCACATAGGCAGTCAGACCAACTGCGGAAGCCCCCTGGCCGGTGGTGAATATCGCTCTGCTGGCTACTTTCTCCACATATTTGAGGAACTGAGACTTGGCTGTGCCAGGATCGCCACAAAGCAACATATTGATGTCTCCACGGACTTTGTGTTTTCCTCCTGTAGTGTTTTAGATGGAAAGAACAGTGAGCCAAATTGCAGCTGGCCCAATGAGACAAAATGTTAGATTAGAACTTGGGAGACTTGAGATCAGATGGTCCATCGAAGCTCTCCCAGTGACTCTGAGCCAGGATTCATAATGTTGCTCTGAACAAGGATTGCTAGGTAATGAAGGAAGAGAATCAACTATATGGCTTTTTCTGTTTTCACTAGATGAAGGGGCGGGGTTAAAGCATAATACATGAAATAAAGCTCATTTACATACTCTAAAATATCAGATTGCTTTCTAGGAGTAGTCAGATAAAGTGATATAGTAATATGAAGAAATAAGCTGATTGAGAAATGGTCTGCTTTATTAGTATTCCCATCCCAGTAAGTATTCATATTTTGATTAATAAGACATCAGTACAAAGGACAGTAAAACAAAAAAGAATCTCTCCACCTCATTTCAGAATAAGGTGAATTTCTGATAAAACTGGGCAGACAAAAAAGAAGGAAATGTGGTGTATGCATACTTTATAACATATGCTTATTTTCAAACTACCGTAGATAGAACTGGGGGTGCTTCATGTTCAAACTTCTTGGTGGTAAGAAATTGCTGTTATTTTCCGGAATAAATTACTAAAATGGAAAATAGCTTATTAATAGGGAAATGTGCAACTGTAAAAATAAAAAGATGAACACAGGGAGCTGCTGTGGCTCAAGTGGTAAGATAACTATACTGCAGTCCAGCAGATCAGCAGTTTGGCTGATCGAATCCCACCAGCTCCAAGGTTGACTCAGCCTTCCATCCTTA
>JANHJO010004409.1:37713-51300 GCA_032468235.1 Pseudoxyrhopus heterurus
ACTCCCAGAAT
This sequence comes from Pseudoxyrhopus heterurus, assembly GCA_032468235.1. Taxonomy (NCBI): domain Eukaryota; kingdom Metazoa; phylum Chordata; class Lepidosauria; order Squamata; genus Pseudoxyrhopus; species Pseudoxyrhopus heterurus. Next base: position 37,725 of record JANHJO010004409.1, read on the forward strand.
TCCTCAGCCAGCAAAACTGGCTGAGGAATTCTGGGAGTTGAAGTCCTCAAGTCTTAAAATTGCCAAGGTTGGAGACCCCTGCTCTAGCTGTTCTTGAATCCAACCAATGAATGGAAGCCACTATTTCTTTGGGTAACTGGTCCCATTGTTGAGCTGTCACTGTTAGGAAATTGTTTTTACCTTACAAAAGATATAATGTTCTACTATAAAAGTAATTATCAGTGCCAAATAAAATGTTAAATCTAGAAGTCAAATCTGTTTTTCATTATCAAGTGCTTTCCCAATCAAAAAGTGGAGCAGAGTAAACTCACATCTGGAAACAATTCATGGCCATGATTTTATTATTCTGAATTTTAGTCTTCTGGATGAAGAAGATGGAATTTTGGTTCAGAACCATCATTATTTTTAGGGAGCATCCTTTGAGGCTTCCTAAATGTACAGCAGAGTCTAATAACTGTGTGAAAGATAGACTAGATTGTGATACAAGGGGAAATGTTCGACATCTCTTGTGATAGAACCAGGGATAGGTTTCAACTGGTCTAACAACCGGTTCTCTTCACACGCGCTGTGCACGTATGTTCCATTCAAAACTATGACAAATACTGACCTTTTCCTGTAGCCGCTCTGCCAAAAAACAGCTGAGGCGTGGCAATCCACGCTGCTGCGTCAATCAGCTGGGCTTGAAAAGTGGGAAATAAAAGTCAGAATAGCGTTCAGGCGGGCGGAAAGGCCCAAATTGTCTGACTTGTCAGCGACTGAACCCGTTCGCCTAACCGGCCAGACTGAAACAACCTGTTTGCCCGAACCAGTAGAAACCCACCCCTGGATAGAGCCTTAGGAATTAAGCTGGTAATATCTGAGCTTGCCTATTCTTCCAAGCTTGTATTAGAATAACATTATAAAAGGGATAATCCAGAGTCCCTTGGGAGTTGGGCGGCATACAAATACAACTAATAAATAAATAAATAATCTTATAGAAAAAAAACTTCTCAACTAAATCAACTCAGTGGTGATTTTATTTTAAATATTAATGTGTAATATTTGATAGATGAAAGGATTTTTTTCCTAAAGGTAGAACTAAATCAAATCTCAACACTGAAAAGAAAAGCTTTTCTCAGTTAACATTTAATACCAAAATGGTTTTGCAAACAATAAATTTTAGTGAGTTGTATGTTTTCTCTTTTCATTGAACAGTCTTGTAATTCAAATTCCTTCCTTGTTTCTTTAACCTGGATCCTGAGGTTTTGTCTGCACCATTAGACTGTCTAAACAGAACTGGTGCAAAAAACAATGTTTCTCCTTCCAACTATGCAGTATCACATCCCCCTAAATTATGGTTGAATTGTTGAATTGAGTTAAGGAGATGCTGACACTGCACCTTTGCCTTCTTCAAAACATCTTGTGCTGGCACCTCCTTAATCCAAAAATGTATTTTCTCTAGGTTCCATGGCTGCTGTGCAAATTCCAAGAAATGATGCAACTTCTTTAAGTAGCACTGGCACATGGATAATATGGGTGCCAAAATTATATCAATATAGTGATTGATTGTTGAACAATGGTGTTCAAATAGAAACCTCTGCAATTTTATCACAATTTTTATCAACTGAATACCTCACACACACCATGGACCCAGTTGATCCATGAATTACTTGACATTGTGCTCATCAATTTAAAAACCTGTTGAGATATTTTTTTTCTTTCAATTATGTATTTTATATGTGGAATTATAAATGCTGGTTATATACTGCCTAGATACAAAATACATTCGCATTTTCAAAGTGTGTTTCAGTCATTTGTTTCTGCATACTGAAGAAGTTTTTAGAATAAGAGTTTAGTATATTTCCGGTATTTCTGTAGTTCTTTTTTTTTTTTTATAGCAGGAGTTTTGGAATCTGTACCAGTTGATCACCCTATCCCAGAAAGTGCCTCAACAGTAGATCCTCCTGAGCTGTCTCCGTGTAGATCCCCTTCAACTCCACGACATCTACGTTACCGGCAGACAGGAGGTAATATGAAAATACTGACTTCATTACAGGGCACTGCTGCATGGATTTAATGCTTTACTGCTTCAATAGGATTTGAACTCTTGTGTAAATCAGTCTGGATTGCAGTTTTAGTCCTGAATTTGTTTCTCTCTTTTTTAAAAAAATATATCTCTAGGATATTAATTTCCTGGTTTTAAAATGCTTGCTTATCATACAGTATATAGAAAAGAAAATGTAAATAATACCATTCAAAATGACACTGGCAGTAAGATATTTTTGCATTCAGCTGTGATGAAATGTTCTGAAACATTTTGAACAAAATGTACATTTGTTTAAGAAAAACATTAACTTCAGCCTTCTGGCAGATTTGTGTGATACAAGCTGAGGGCATTATTTTGGCTACCTGGTGTGAGGAAGATACGTACTATTGTTAGTGAGAAATAAATCTATCTTGTACCTAATAATAAAATAAGTGTATCCCATATATACAGCATAGGTAGATGTGCTAATCTGATGAAAAGGCTTGGAACTAGCTATTAGGAAACTGCAGAGAGAATAAAAACTAGTTAACAATAACCCCAATGATGGCCTTGGCATCATCCTCCCTCCCTCCCTTTCTTCTTTCCTGCTTCCCTCCCTTCCTCATAATACATCTGAGATATACTGCATGCTACTGAAATATAAAGAATTAAAAATATTTCAGAGGTAATAAAGTATACATGTACAGAAACATACAGTATTTGCATAACATGACATTAATAACTTTGCCTATATAGTATAGGGTCTCAAACCACTAACAAAAACTAAAAATCAAAGACCAGGTTACTGTTAAACAGAATGAAACTTGGAAAGAGAGGACTATGGATTTGAGTTTAAAGAACATAAAACTGTGGAATCCAGTTAAGTCATTAGGTGTAGGCCTGTTTTGGTTACTCCCTCAATGTGAAGTGACAGGGGCATAGGCTAGCCCAAAAAACAAAACTTCTCAAATGGTGGCCCAACTTTATGGAACATGTAGACCCTGGAGACATGCTTTTTTCGTCCTTAAAATCTTCCTTTTAAAATAGGCTTTTAATAACTTGAAGCCTAATGAGAAAGAGAGATAGGCATCTTTGTATTTATTTTTTATTTCTTTATACTATCATATTTCAAGATTGCTTGTTAAGATTTCTGTATACTGCTCAAAGTCATGAAATTGGAGCAGAAATGAAATAAATAATGAACTGTGTTTGCTTCCATTCTTGAGTTGCTCTAAAGATTCAGACTAGACATACAGACATACTGTATCAACACAAATTCATGCCTGCCTTGGTAGAGCTTGACAATGGTACTCTTACTATACAGTAAGATTCATTCTATAAGCTGATTCATTTTTGGGAACAATGGAAAATACTAAATTCAGTGTTCCAGTAACAGGAGAGAAAGAAAGATATATAATTCATATAATATATAATTCAAAGCAAACAGGGATATATATAAAGTATGCACAGAGATGTTCAACTGGATTCTTATTTATAAAACAATGTTAAGTGAGGTGTTTTTGTTTATAAAACAATGTCAGCTGATGTTGTCTTTATTTTTATTTTCCTTGCAGTACAGGTGACTGACAATGGTCATTGTTCTGTTTCTCCTGCTTCGGCTTTTGCTATTGCTACAGCTGCAGCTGGTCATGGAAGTCCACCAGGTAAGATTACTAATAGATCTATGTGAATCAACCCTGATTTGAATTGAACTGGACATTTGAGCATGATACGTTTCCAATTCAAGATTTAAGGACAAACCAATTTATTCTACCTGATATGAAATTTGATTTTAAAGAAGAATTTGTTAGTCTGTAATGGGAAGTATTAGAACATTTAATGCTTCTTAAGTTTTTGGACTGAATGAGATGGAAATATTAGGGATTACAGATCCAAGTTTAAATTGGTATCTTCACAATAAATCTTGAATTGCATTTCCAAGTTAAAAATAAACTTTTGGAAAAATTATAAAATACAATGCTTTTATGAAAAACCACTGAAAAACACTGACTACTGATTTTCTTTGTGGAATTGCCATGAGTCTTGGCATCACTGGCAAGCCTGGCTCCTCTAGAGATGTATCTCCTTAATAAATGACCGGACACCAATATAGCTTAATAGTAATATTTTATGTTAATTGTTGGTTGGCAAAGGCAGAAGGAGCAGTCTGGTAAGAGAGATTACAGTAAGATACGCATCCATTTGTTTGCTTGTTTTCTTACATATATTCTTCGGACTCTACTTATTTTTAAATGTTGTTTTGTTTCATGCCCCTTCGGGCAAATATTTAACATAGATAAAGAAAATGAATTTACTATTACAAAACTGGAAGGAACTACATTTGATGAAATTGTCCGTGCTGTAGCTATTGAAAATTCAAACATCTTTCTAGTTGCTAGCATTTCAATATCTTATTTTTACAAAAATCAAGGAGAATAGTGTTTCTGTTAATAAGACTGCAGTTTTTTCTAAGTTTGAACCTGTACTTGCCATTTTCTTCCTATTGCTTTTTATTGAAAATCTGTATATTATTTTATCTCCCAAGAGTCATCTCTCAGATGCAAAGACATAAATTTGTTTCAATCTGTCTGTAAATTATATATCCATCTACATATATTCTCTCTTCCTTGTAACTTTCACAAACTGTGATGAATTTGAATAGAATTCTATTTTTGTTCCAGAAGTAAGAGCTGTTTTGAATCAGGAGAACTGTTGCTTAGCAATTCTGTCAAATGGTTGGGTAAATGCTTTCTTTCAGACTGGCAAATCACACTATGGAGCTTTTATTAAGCAGTTATTAAGCAATAACCTTGTATTAAAGTTACAGTTATCTGAGAAAGATAAAGAAGACTTGTTGATAAATACATGTTAATAAATATATCTCCTTTTATAAGGAAAGGTGATGTAGTTTAGTGTTAGTGCATATAAAGTAAGTTCCAGATTCAGTCCTCTGTTCTTTAGTTAAAAGCATCAGCAGGTGATGGGACCAAGTTGTCCAGGATGTCCTTGAGATATCCTAGGAGACTGATAATACTTTACATTAGACATAATACCTGTTAATAATACCTCTGAATTCTAATTTATAGAAGAGTGAAATGTGCAGTTTTCTTTACATTAATACATTAGAAATCTGGGTTGTGGCTTGTTCTTGCCCCATGATAAAGTCTGCGCTTGTGGTAGAGCCAAAACAAAAGCATATCTCATTTCATTTACATTTTATGTTAGTTAAAATTAAATACACTTATCTTTATATGTATTTAAATCTGTTCAGATGTTTTTATAAGGAGAAGTATTTTTAAAATAAGTAAATTCTAATGCAGAAAAAGCAGGAGATAAGGAGTAATTAAATAACTTGCTTTTTTGGATAATACTTGATCAAATGTGTATTTTTCTACTATGTAGACTCTTGAGAATGTATCTGTACCATTCAACAGCAGTGTAGGAAGTGACTTTTTGTAAAAATTTCAATTGCCTGTCTTCATTTGAATAATGCTGAAAAACTGTTATTGGAAACCCAGGATTAGTCAAGATTCATTCTGTTTTGACAGAAGGACCATTCTTATTTATGTGAGCAAAATAAATTCCTTTATGACTCATTGTGTCTCTTCAATTGATTTAACATTACTTTGAACAACAATTGCAATTTCAAATAACAATAATAGAAAACCAAAAAATCAAAATGCTGCACATCTTCATAGGTATTGTGCTTTAGTTAATTTAAATCCTGTGGTTGGAACGGCTGTTCAAAAATACTTCAAAAATATTTCAGACATTCTTTCAAAAAAGTGGTGCTTGGTGGGTGTTCTTTAGAAATTTATTAGAAAAACAGGAACAAGAAAGTTATCAACACTTTTAGGAGCTGCAGTGGTGCAGTGGGTTAAACGCAGTACTGCAGACTACTCTGCAGACTTACCGATCAGCAGTTTGGCTGATCAAATGCCACCAGGCTCCAGGTTGACTCAGCCTTCCATCCTTTTGAGGTTGGTAAAATGAGAACCCAGATTGTTGGGGGCAATATGCTGATTCTGTAAACCGCTTAGAGAGAGCTGTAAAGCACTGATAAGAGGTATATAAATACAGTGCTATTGCTATATTATTTATGAAGTATTAATAGAACAAATAACTAATGACATGTAGACCTCAACTTGTGATCTCAATGGAGCCTGGCTGTCATGATCTTAATTTGTGATGGTTATAAAATGGGTCGGTCATGTGACCAGCCTGATTTCATGACCATTTTTGCAGTAATTGCTAAATGAAACTAATGATTCACTATAGCCATGGTTTTGCCAAAAACTAGAAAGCTGATTTTTTGGCAAAACTATCATAAAATGCAGTCATGTGATGATGAGATGCTATAAATGGCTATAAATGCAGCCATGTTGCCAAGTGCCCAAAGCTGACTACGGAGGTTTCCCCAGCTGTCAGAATTTTGAATGTGGGTTGCATGTAGCTCCCTGGTAGGCCTGTCATAATGTTGAATGGTCACTAAGCAACTGGCCATAAGTCAAGGGCAACATGTATATTCAACACCATTTATTGTTATGTGTTGAAAGAATTTCTATAATCTATATTATGGTTTTAGGATTTTTTTTATAAAGCAGATGAAAAAACATTTTTAGGATACATACAGTACATTGATAGACTTAGCAACAAAAATTGTATTAAAAACACACGCAGATTAATTGAAACAATTCCGTGGAAGATGCTAGTTCTTTGGAACTTCCTTTCCCATTTCTAAGTAATCAAATCCAGGGCTGAGTTGTCAGCCGAGAATCTCAAGATAGGGTGAAATGATGATCATGCAGACAAATAAAAAGGGAAGCGCAAGGAACTCAGATTGAAATGTGCTACACACAAACTAAAATATATAGCTATTCTGGTGGACTTCAGAAAACCAAGTTATATATAGATTGTGAATTCAAGTTTTAGCTATGAAAGCCAGCTGGGTGACTTTGGGCCAGGCACTTTGTCTTAGCCCAGTCTCCCTCACAGGATTGTTATTGTGGGGAAAATAGGAGGAAGAAGGTCTGTTGGATACAGCATGGTTTACAGCCTTAAGTTATTTGTAAAAATAATAAAGGGATACAAATAAATACTTCTTCCAGAGGCAGCTTTATTTTCATTAAGGCTCTTTTCTGAATTCTCTAACCAGGATAGTTTTTAAGTTGTGATCAATATGCCTCAGTCTCTGACCTTCCCTGCTTTTCTGGGCCTTATACTTACAATCTCATCCCCTGGCTTGCAACTGTCAACCAGGTCAGCCAATAAAATGGCGTCCTTTGAGCGAGGAAGCCTGCCAGCTGCCACCTTCCCTGGGCTCTCCTGGATTTTGATGCGCTGATAGTTCTGGTAGACTGTCTGTTGGGACATCAAGCACCTGAAGTTAGAAATTTCATGGCGCACAAAAAAACCCCTCTGCAACCAAAATTCTAAGCACATTCCTTAAACAAGAAGACACTAGATTCAAGGAGGTTTATACAAGACTGCTTTCCCTCACATCCATATGGAAAAACTTCAGCTCACACAAACTTGTATTTAGCTGCAAATGAACAAACCTCAGCACCCTGGAGACTCGTCAGAATATAACACAAATCTACATACAGCAGACTAGATTATCTTTCAACTCACCTCCATAAAAGTTTCACATGTTTTTGTTTTGAATTATGATTTTTCAACAACCATTTTGGCCTTATAAGCCTCATGTGGAGTTTAACTGGGCATTAAATGAACACATACCTTCCCCAAGCACTTCTTCCAATCAAAGCTCCTAAGAGAGTGAGTTTGCTCAGGATTATGGCAATCCTTGAGGGCCTTTCCATGGGTTCTGCTTTGTTGCCTCCAATTTTCATACCCAAGCCTCCCTGAACTCAATCAGGCAAATTGGTCCTATAATTTCATTTAATCCAGCCCTACCGACAGAGAGACTGCATTGCTTCCTATTGTGGTATGGCTGTTGCTTCCTTTCTTCCTTCAGCCAGTTAGAACTATTTAGAATGTCTGTGGTCTTACGGGATAGAATCTAGTATTTATGAGCACCTGGAAAAGCGCTATTTCTTTGTTGTAAAGCAGGGGATACCACCTGGGCTCCTCAAGCAAGCAAAACTCTTCCAAGGCATCAGGCTGCTGCCCTTCCAAAAGATCTAAGAATTATGGAGTTTTAACTGTCTGAACAAAGATACAATCCCGCCCCCTCAATATCACATCAAGCACAGCTTACCTCTTCCATGTTGATTTCAAAGGGACCAACAGACTGACACTCCGGGCAAGATCCTGGTTTTACTTCTTGGTTTTGAGACTGTGAGAAAGGCCCCAAGACAAAACCACATTTGGTACAATTATACTTGACCATGCTGAGCTGGGGAAGGACCCCTGTACAGCTTGTCACAACTCCACTTGTCCGGATAAGCTGGTTTAGATGTAGTTGCCTATGAGAAGAAGTAGGAATAAGGCTCAAATATAAAGGATCTTGAATAGTCGAATACTACATTTCCTTTACATTTCTGCAAAGCTTTGAGATGCGAAAAGCTCATGAATGGAGGGGAGGGGGGGGGGAGGGAATTTAAATCAATGGGAGAGGGCACTTTTTCAAGCAGGAGATCCCAGTTTTCATATTCAGACATTCCCACTTAAAAATGACCTCCAATAAGTACCCACCTGAGATCCTAAGGACCAGCTGCCAGAGTAAATACCATAAATTAGATAGGATTAGCTTGGTATAATAATGAAATATTGGATTAACCTCAGCTATGGAAAGCCCAACTTCCCTTACTAAATTGGTGGAAGGAATGCTATACAGCAGGGCTGTCAAATTTGTGGCCCACGAGCCAGATGCGTCATGTGCTGGCCATGCCCACGCCTGGTTTAGTGAAGGGAAAACAGTTGCGATACGTCACGTGACGATGTGAGTTTGACACCTCTGCTATACAGATTACCCTGAATTCCAGAAGGAATGACAGGGTATAAATGTAACAAACCAAGAATTAAGAATATGATTTGACCACATACATAGCAGCTTTATACCCAACCAATTCACCATAGCTTTCTCCTATGGTTCTACATTCAGAAAGGGAAACCTGAATTTTTTAATAGAAACTTAAAAGAGATTACAATACTTCCAGAGCAACAAAATAATTCTAAACATGGGATATAACTCAATTTCAGGACTTTCCAGGCTAGTTCTGTAGAGGAACATTTAATAGGCAGTCTCTTCATTTTTGTCCTTGATACAGTAATGCTACAAGAGACCTACTCAATAGTTTATCATCTGGATCACTTACATCCTAATCAACTATGGGGCATAAATCATTGAACAGCCTTGATAGGTTTTGTTAGTGCTGCCAACCTCAATACTAAACTGCCTTCTTACCTAAGTGATCGTAACTCCTCCACCAGAGGTAGATGTGAGATGCGAACATGGATTTCCTGAGCAATCCGGTCATATTTGGGATACATAGCCATTACTACTTCCTTGGCTGCTTCATCGAAGATCTTCAACATCTCAGCTGGGGCTTCCGGAAGGAAGTAAGCAAGGACATGTTCCCGGGCAGCCAAATCTTCATAATTCACCACCACGCTCTCTTTATTCTCTGCCAAGAGAAGACTATTTTTAAACCTAGGCCCACTACTGCAGAAATGCAAAAAAGCCGAGTTTATTGGGTTTCTTCTAAAATGCATTTGCAATCATCATCCTTCTTTATGTCTTATTTGACTTCCAGTATTTTTTTTTTTTAAAAACCACAACTATGTTTTTGCTGTGAAAATTGTTGTCAGCTTCTACTGAAGGAATTTTATTCATGATAGCTAAAAAAAAAGAACATTAAGAAGAAACGTGTGTTCCTTAGAAACCTGCTAGCCAAAATTTTAATAACTTAAACACTGGCATTGTAATTGAAAATAATTAAATAGTTGTTCTATAACTCTTGAGGCACAATTCACCTACAAAAAAGTATAGGGAGAGGGAGGGAAGAGAAAGTGCAGCCCATACAGGTACAACCATGGGAAAAAGAATTAAACTGAGATATTCCCAAGTATTATGTTTATTCTGTAAAGGAGTCTTAAGTGGTTTGTTAGGATCCATCTGAATAGTACAATCAGGAACCTTAATGAAAAGTCACCCACCAGCTATGATCATATGGTATGAGATACAATGTAAGTTAAAACAAATACATCTCAAGCGATGACTAAGTTCATACAACACACTAAGCCATTATGTGGTTTGTGGTTTAGCATGTTGTATGAATCCAGCAAATAAGGTTTGTAAACAATGGTTTGGCTTACAATGTATTAATCTAGTTTGAAAACTGGTTTAGAGTCATCACCAGAAACATTTGAAACTAGCACTCGGCTGGTTTTCTAAACTACTTTTCTTGCGTTCCCACAGTTGTACCTTTACACATGTCACTGATCCTCTCTTTGAAGACATTGTGACCATGATCATCCACGTGGGTCTTTAGAAAGTTCTTGAAGCGATGGTAGATCTCAAGACGGGGAGCTGCCATGGACACCCATTCTCTCACCGAATGCCCCTTCATGTCTTCCAGGTTCTCTATGCTTTCGATCATGTCTTCCTCCTCTTCTTCCATACCTTCAGCAGCCCGTTCAGCCAGGCGCCTCTTCCGCAAAGGACGGCCCTCATCTTCATCATCACTCTCTAGAATTTAAAAGGTGGGCAGGAGCAGAAGAAATAAAAAGGGATTATCAGGCAGCTGCATAAACATAGAACTGTTAACGAAACTAAATCAATTCTCTGAGATAGAACTCCTAGATGGATATCCTCTTTTTTAATAGCTTTCCCCAAACGATCACCCCACAAATACATTGGATTTCTACAATTTCTTGTTCAACATGATGCTCATGTCTTATGCAGCTATGTATAACTTCCCATTGGGAGATTATGAGAATTGTATCCGAATACATCTGGAGAGTTTGGAAACTGCAGATCTTCTGATTTAATGCTATTTCAAGTATCAAGCAAATTTTTTTAAATGTTGCTACATTCTAAGCATTCCATTTTTAATTTATTTGATTTCATATTGTTTGTTGTAATTTTAACATATTGAATACTTTTAGTTAAGAAGAGCAATCCCATTCATATGTATATTTATTTAGTAATCAAATTTATACACTGCCCATCTCATTATCTAAAGTGACTTTGAGAGGTTTACGAATTAAAAACCATTCCATTTACATATGAAAGTAAGTATTAAAAAGATCAGCTATATACTTAGCATATCCCATAAGACTGAGCAGTGTGAGACTGACCTTTATTACTAAGAAGAAATCAATCAGAATCAGTCTCATAGGTAATCAAATTGTTCATGACTTATTTGGCCAAATCTTTTTTTAGTTACTCATGCCTTGGACCTTTGTGGATGCCATACACTTTTATGTCTATATCTGCAAACCACAACTGCAATCAATGAGTTAACCATGATTTCAATCTGGTTTACTGCCATAAAATAAAATTGTCCTTGAGCTAGGACAGCAACTGGGGTTTGAATTGAACTAAGCAATGCAGTTGTAAAGCACAATGTTATGTGGCTACATTAGACAATCCCTGAAGTTGCCAATTTCCATCGTTAAGTGAAGATCATGGACTGTTAAGTGAGCACCTCCTCACAATTTCCTACTGGCTTTCAACAGCCAAAGTCAATGGGGAAGCTGGCAGAAAATTGAAAGTCTCAGGTGGCGGCAAATGGCTACTGACAGATAGAGAAGAGTACATGAGCGAGAGGGAAATACAGTGCAAGAACAGTGGGGGGCTTCTGCCACTGGGAGAGAGGGTGTGAGTTGTGTGGGAGGTGTGACATGAGTGTAGTGAGGCTTGGGGAGGGTGTGAAAGTGGTGGTGGAGGCGCAGGATACTGTGGCTGCTGCTGGGTGGGAGAGGGTGCAGAGGTGGCCATGAAAATGAGGTGCAAACACAGGGGGGCTGGGGGAGGATGCACAAGAAGGGACGACTGACTTGAGCAACTTTTTAATTTTCTTTCCCAGCTTCCTCATTGACTTTGCTTGTGGAAAGCTGACCAGGAAGGTTGCAAATCGTAATCATGTGACTGTGGGACATAGCAACTGTCTTAAGTGTGACTTGAGGAAATGTATAAATGAAGCCATTGCTACCCATTCATTTAAAAATGTACCATAAAGCAGTCCACTCCGCATGCGGCCCAGGCCTCGACCCATCTCACGGTCCCTCTGTCTCATTGCACGTTCTGCAGCTTCTCTTTGGCTGGCAGTTAGCTCTTCCAGATCTTCATCATTCAAGGCTAAACCTTCAGCTTCATAGACATCAAGCTCAGGAATAGCACGATAGTCCCTGAACAAAACAAACACCTGTTCATCAACCACATTGCATAAGCATCCTAAGTACCTTATTTTGAAAAGCACCAGATCTGATATTTATATTTAGATATCACAAGTTGTACAACACCTGCACATAGGAAGTCCAGTGCACATATGGAATATATATGGATGAAACTGATCAAGGAGAGAAGCAACCTGGAATTAAGGAGAAACTTTCTAATAGTGAGAACAATTAACCAGTGGAACAGCTTGCCTTCAGAAGTTGTAGATGCTTCATCACTGGAGGTTTTTAAGAAGAGACTAGACAGTCACTTGTCTGAGATAGGGTCTAGGGTCTTCTGTTTGAGCAGGGGGTTGGACTAGAAGACCCCCAAGGACTCTTCCAGCTCTATTCTGATTCTATGTCTAAACTTGCTGACATTTCAATGAGAAGAAGAAAAGTAATCTGTCTTTAGACTCTTCCTCCCTCCAAAGTAAAAAAGAGACATTTTTTCCTCCAGGAGATCTCAGACATAGTGATAGACATGTTTTTATTACCTTCTCCATTCCTAGATCAGAGGGCATAATAGAAACTATTGAAGCTTCTCAGATACAAATAATAAATCATCTGTCAAAATGTAGTGGAGCAGAACATAAGACTTAGGTCCATCCAAAGGTCTGCACTAGGATGCTCACAATTCAGTCTGTGGTGAGTTGCAGATCTCTGGATATTCATTCACCATGTCCATATAAACTGGATAAAAGAAATACATTTAAATCGATTAGGAGTACACCTATGTGTGTGGATTTCTAAGAAAGATGCAGTATTTACTTAAGTTCCAAACAGGAGAAAAATCTGGAATTGGAAAATACAGATACACATTAACAGAGTTGGAAGGGACCTTGTAGGTCATCTAGTCCAACCCCCTGCCCAAGCAAACCCCACACCATTTTTGACAGATGGCAGTCCAGTCTCTTCTCAAAAGCTTCCAGTGATGAAGCTCCCACAACTTCTTTTTTTTTCTTATTAATTTTTATTTTTATTTTACAATGAATGGAGATAGTATATGCACAGTAACAATATACCGTCTGGACATTTTATATTATATGGCAACAGTGAGTAGTGATTATTATCAATAACGTTTAGATCATTCACAATAACACATTTAATCCATTTAAAAAATTAAATATCTCAAGAAACCATCGTTATTAAATACCCTGGAGATGAGGAAGAAATTAAGGAAAGGTGTACTGATGGCTCCAAAAAGTGAAGAAATGATAGAAGAGA
>JANHJO010004409.1:76545-87937 GCA_032468235.1 Pseudoxyrhopus heterurus
AAGCCATCGTGCATGCTGCCAAAACTCTATTAATTTGTGCAAAGGGCAGGAGAAAGAAGCCAGAAAGAAGAGCTGCATCTGTCCCCTGAGTTAATCTAACACTTTTGATCATGCCAGGAGAAGCAGCTAGTTGTTCCTCATTTTCAGGTGCGGGGGCGGGGGTTGGATAAACTATCTAAGTGTTTTTCCATGATGTGGCTGACTTTCTGAAATTATCTCCCATCAGAGGTCTGGCTATCGGGAAAATGTTAAAAATAGAGCATTTCTGGGGGACTTGTTTGTATTCCATGTATTACATTGGGATGTTTTAATGTATTTATACACTATTTTTGTTTGATTACTGTGCTTTGTTTATTATTGTGAATTACAGAGAGAGTAGTACAATTGTGGTAGGATATAAACCTGGAAACAAAGGCACAAGTGAATAAATAGATTGTTTTGTAGGACGTCAATTTATCTGCCATAAAGATTATTTTGCAGCCAAACTATGAGATTTCTGTTTGGTATAGAAGAAGCAAATACAGAAGTTGTAAAATCAGGAAATCTGTGACTTCCTGTCAAATCCTGCTCAAGGTTAGGGTTATGTTAAATATATAATGTTACTTAGATTGTTGTAGGTTCCATTTTCTTCTACCATAACTATTACGGCTTTTTTAATTTCATTTCACCAAGCAACATGGTAGCAATCTAAAGAACCTTAATGGAATCTCATTTGTGTCTGTCTCTATCCTGGGAATTAAATCCAAAGGCTAACATTGTTGCAGGTACAGCAAATATTTCGAAGCTTCCGTATTGCAAAATAGGCTGAGAGATGGTGTGACGCAAAGCGCTGGCTTTTCAGTGATGCCTCTTCCCCAAGCATTTCAGAATGCAAATAGGAGCATTTTTGTAAATATTTACAGAATGTCCTTTCTCATTGCTCCCTGTCAATTTTCAGGGAACTCTGGAAATCCGTTATCCTGATGCTCAACTCTCAGCAGAAGATTTTAATATTTATAGCCATGGAGGAAGGCATTTCTGGCTTGCCAGCTCTAGTTTCTTCTTCCTGGTAAGTAAGAAAGCAAACTTTTTGAGCACCAAAACATTGGCATTTTTCCTGGATAATTAGAATTGCCTTTTTAAAATCTTATTTAATACCTTGTAAATACAACATTATTAGTCCGAAAGAAAATAAGGCAGGATCTTGGATACTCTCTGTCTGCCATTAATAGCTTCTACACCCACCCATCTGCTGTTTCTCTTCATGATAGGTTTATTCCTTTGTGGTGATGCTTCCCAAAACTCCCTTGAAGGATCGTATTTCTCTGCCATGTAAGTTAACTTTTCTCTCTCCAAGCTAGTCTATTTTGTCCCGTTCTGCAAGGTTTCTGTAGTTCCCAAAGGCAGGCTGCTACTGCTGCTGTCTTGCAAGTCAAACCCAGGCATTTTCTTCTTTAAAGGTCCAGGGAAGTTTGCAGGTGTAGCTGTAGTAGCACTGAATCTATTCTTCCTTGAGCTAACTGATAACAAAAGCCTTCTCCAATCTGGGGAGAGTTATAGAATTTGGCACTAAGTGCAGTCACCAGCTTAGTGGCCTCAGGGCCTTCTGCATTTGAGATAAGATTTTTGCACCTGTTATTTCATGGGGAAGGAGAAACAGAGACTCTTCCAGGGAAAAGCAAATCTTGTAGCACATGAAAACTGCAACAGAGCTCCTAATTTGGATTTTCTTTACTTCATATCAGGTAAAATACGTTCTTGGTGAGAGAAGCAGCTGTGCCGGGTGTTTTCAAATGACACCCCCTTTCCTACCTTTAATTTTAGAGTTTTAAACTGTGGTTACACGTAGCATGAAATATATAATTGTGGTCTTTGTTAACTTTATAATGAAGTTAACCTTTAAGTACAGTGGAAGAAATGAAATGGATGAGTGCCATTCAGGATGGCCTTTGAGATCATAACATGAAGAAGCAGTAGGAGAACAAGCAAATTCAAATTATGTTAAAATTGCACATAATTAGATGGTCCAATCATAAATGGAAAGTGCTGTGAAATTGGCATTTTATGCTCAAGTGCTTTCAATGCTGGGTTTTACAGTGTCCCCCCCCCCTTTTTTTTAATTCATTCAGTAAATTGATGTTTCTGTCTCTTGTTTTTCCAGCAAGGAAGAGTTTCTATATCTATGCAGGAATTCTTGCTGTGCTCAATTTAGTGCAAGGTATCGGCAGTGCTCTGCTCTGTGCAGGTATCATTGAAGGCTTATGGTAGGTATTCTGAAGTCTGATAGAACCATAGAACCATCAAATGACTTTTGGGTGGAGACAAACAGTTTCCAGCCAATTTTTCACCAAAGATTAGCTTTTTCACTACAGACTCTGAAGTTACTGAGGGACAGCTCTTTTCCCGTGCCCTCAAGGGTGGCCCCATGGATTCTTTTATCTGCCATTGCATATGGAAGCCATCATTTCTGCCTTGGACCCTTTCCTCCTTTTGATGGGGAGTGAATTCTGTTCCATAGTAGAGAGTAATCACTGTGGTCTGATTCCTAAATCTCAAGTCTTTGTCTCTGTCCTTCTCTTATCTTTGTAAAAGTCAGTGGGAGGAAGTCAAGACATTTGGTCCCTGTTGCTTTGAGCATTGCTTTGTTTAAGTAGGCTGAACCAAACAGTGAGTCAAAGATCTCCCCCTTTATTTCACATGCAGGGAGAACGTTCTTTGGAGCCTGGAGTAATTCATCTGGTGGCATGCTACTTTCTTGTACTTGTAGTTGCCATGGCAAACACATTAATTTTTCATCTTCGTCCTGGGAGCATGTGAGAATCTTCTTGTGGGTTTCTTAGGCCAGCAGCTCCTCCTCCCCTAGTTGAAACTGAGTGACATTGGAGCTGGGGCGGCATAGGCAGTCAATTTGATCTCAACGTGTGTGTTTGGCCTTAGGCCAACCTCCCAAACATTTGGCCAGTGTAAGTAACAAGGGGGAGACAGGTTAGATCGCAGAGGCAGGTCTAGTCCACTGAAGAGGAAAAAGAAGAGCAAAAACTGAGACTCCCACAGAAGACCTCTTTTTTCCCCTGTAAAAGAGCTATTTACACATTTTTTTCCTATAAAAGAATGATTCTTCCTCATGGATTTGGGAACTGCATTGTCAAGTACCCTAGGACCACTTGCTCACTTCTTATAAGAAGCCTATTTAGCAGACTTCTGTATAGATTACACCACTTAACTACATTCTCATTCTGAAAATTATATACCATTTAGTAAAGCTTACTCAAGTAGTAGTGAAGATAGCAACTGCTTACTTCTGCTAAAACAAGTTAGCAGAACATGTGCAAAGTACTGAGAGGCACCATTAAGAGCCACTGTCTGCTTGGCTCAGTCGTATGGAAAATCTGGATTACCACAGTCAGTTTATGCCTACTATAAACACCTTGATGTCATCCTGTACTGGAGATGGATTTAATGAAAGTGACAAACTTAAACCACAAGCAAAGTAGGCACTAAATGGAGTGGGAACGGGCAGGATTCAGATTTCGCTTTAGTCTCCTACACAATTAAGGTTGTGAGCATGAATTCAAAGCGAAGCTTCTCATGGAAAATAAACCAATAAAAGCAAAAGCAAAAGGAACCCCAGACTTCCTTGCCATGACTGTGTCTGATTATTTAAAACATTTATATAGTCACCCATCTTACCACAAACTCTGTTAAATGCAATGAAAAGCGTGAACTGTAGAAAAATAAGTAGCTTTTAAGGAATGGCATCTGCTGGTACCCAGGAAGCAGGTCCCCTCAGTTTCAAGGCCTGCACCCTGGGGCAGAATCTCTCCAGAGCTTTGCTCTGCTCAACCCACCTATTTCTGAAAAAGCCCTAAAAATATGGCTTTTTCCTCAGCCTTCCACTGGGGTGGTAGCAGGTTGGGTGCTGTAAAGATGATTAGGATTTTTTATTTGTTCATTTCAGGTAATTGTGAGTATATATGTTTTTTTCTGTTGGAAATTTTGTAAAGCCCCCCTGAAGCTATTTTTGGAATGGGTAGCCTAGAAATTGGATAAATTAAAAAAAAGCTTAGACGACAAGTATACAACTTTCAGTAGCCCTAGATACTCCACCCCCCTTTGCTTTAAGAGAAACTGGATGTGTTTTACTCATTTTGTGGTACAAGAGCAGCATTCGTTTATTCCCTAGTAGTTGGGTATAGATAACCTTACAGCTGGAGAATAATATTGTGATTTGTTTCAAGGATAGTTTGATTTGGCAATTGCTGTGCTATGATGTAACAAAAGAGAGAGAGAGAGCTGATGGCTCTAGGCATTATTGAGGATAGGTTTAGTGGAGTCATTGAACTGTGTTTGTGGCCTCTTTGTCCCCTAGGCTGTGCAAACACTGTGTGATAAAAAGCCCTTTTGTGATGAAACTCTGAAAGTAGGTACTCTGACCTTGACTGTCTGGAGGCCTTTGAAGGAAGAAGCTGGGCCTGGGAACAGTCCTCTCTGAAAACATACATTTATTAAGCCTTCTTTCTTGGCTTCTCTGTTGTTAAGGAATACAATCCTTTCCTGAAAATTGAGCCCATGCTATGCATGTTAGCAGCGTAGAAGCAGATGCTAAATGTTTTTCTGTTTCATCTGTTCACAGCTGTGTGGATGCCACCACCTTCCTCTACTTCAGCTTTTTTGCTCCACTCATCTATGTGGCATTTCTGAAAAGTTTCTTCGGGTAAGCTTTTTCGTTTATTTTATTACAGTCCCTTAATCCTGGGAGGGGGGGTGTTTGGCTATGTGTCTAGGGACGTTTAGACTAGAGCAGACAAATAACTTCCTCACTATGCAGTAATTGAATTGAAACTTCCAACAACAGTAATGAGAACAGTAATTTAAAAAAGCGTACGGGTAATCCTCTATTTTCCACTATAGTTGGGACCAGAATTTCCATTGCTTAATGGAAACATAGTTGTGTGAGTCACGTCTGATTTTACAACCTTGTCTGACAGTGTTGTTAAGCAAATTGTTGCAGTTGTTAAGTGAATCATACAGTCATTAAATGAACCAGGCTTCTCCATTGACTTTCCTTGATGGAAGCGAGGTGGGGAGGTCACAAAATGGCGATCCCATAATAACAGGATGCTGCAACTGTAAATGCCTGCCAGGTGGCCAATCACTCAAATTTAATCATATGACCAAGGGCATTCTGCAATGGCCATAAGTGTGAGGCCCAGTTGTAAGTCATTCTTTTCAGCGCTGATGTAATTTCAAACTGTTGTTAAATGAATGGTTGTAAACTGAAGATCACCTGTATAAATCAATAACATAATCTCAAAGTTTAAAATCATGTAACCTTTTAAAGTAACTTTTAAATAACTTTAGCAAAATATTTTTTTTTAAAAAGGCAGAGTAACCTGAAGTGAATCATTTGAATCTATTCTTTATTAAATAAGTTAGAATATTTTAGTTGGGTTACACTTTAGTTGGGTTTTTAAGAGATTGGACAACCATTTGTCTGAAATGTTATAGGGTTTCCTGCCTGAGTAGGGGATTGGACTAGAAGACCTTTAAGGTCCCGTCTCAACTCTGTTATTGTGTTATATAGTTTAATATATAATTAATATATTAATTATAATTAAAAAAGAAAATATAAGATGAAATGGGGAGAAATGCAACTAGTTTCTAAGTGCTGTAAAGTCAAGTTTTCTTTTATGTCAATGTTTCTCAGTTTTGGATTTCAATTCCCAAAATTTCCCAGCCAGCAACACTATACATTATGTTGCTTTGTGAAATGAAGACAATAAGGCCATTTAAAAAAAATTAAAGTGCAGTTTAGCTAAAATGGTGAACAAAATAAAGCAATTCTAATTCCCAGGGTTAGTAAATACCAGGAATTCTTTTTGCCAGTGTTCTAAAACAATATCTGTTGAAGTTAGACTGCCATCTAGTGGCCACATGTGGGAATTGAGAAATACTTGAAATACCGTAATTTAAATTGCTCTCAAATTGCTGATCAATTATTCTGTCTGTTTTATGTTCAGGCAGATTTGTCCAGGACTTGCATATTTTTTATAGTTAGCTTTTGATTTTGCTGTAAATGTATTTTTAGGATTGCTTAGCAAAAAGGAAGAGGGTTCCTGAATTTAATGGACAAACCTCATCAGCTGGTAATCTCTCTATTAAAAGGGCAGAAGCTCAGCCTTTTTTCTGCTTCACACAGCTGCTCCTTGTAGCAGATAGCACAGGGGAATAATGCCACAGGCATATATCTTTTTTTTTTTAGTTGAGCATTGTAATTAATTAAGAGTATAAAAAAGAGAATTCTGAAAGTGTTTTTTCCACCATGTTGTTTCTTGAGGGGGCATTTTAATTAATTAATTATTCTAATTTATATAGTTGACCATCTCATATTTAACTCTGGACAATTTACTTTGGGTGGTTTTAATTTTAATTACAATATACTGTACCTGGCGTGATTTTTAGAGCAAGAAAACATTAGTCTGTTTTATTACTTGATGAGTTAGATATAATTATTTTTATGCCTGTTAAAGTTAGATAATACCAGAGCTTCTTTGCCCAGTGCTAGGGGTATAGCACATCAAAGCTTACCCTAATTCAAATAGACATTTTGACTTAGGCATTTGATTTTAGTACAGTGTTGGTTCTTAAATCAACAGACTTTTCGTCTGAAATATAGGTAAAAGAAGGCAGAGAAGAGTCCACAATACAAAGAGTTAAAAATAAACATTATTCATGATTGTAGTTATGAGTAAAGGAACAATAAAGAAAAGCCAGTTTGGTCTAATGGTTAAGACTAGAAACCAAGAGACTGTGAGTTCTAGTCCAACCAAGAGCCTTGGTTGGCGCAGCGGTTAGAGAGCTTGTAATTAGCACCAGCTGTCTGCAATTTAGCAAGTTCAAATCCCACCAGGCTTAAGGTCGACTCAGACTTCCATCCTTTCGAGGTCGGTAAAATGAGAACCCAGATTGTTGGGGGCAATATGCTGACATTGTAAACCGCTTAGAGAGGGTTGCAAGCCCTGATAGGCGGTATATAAATACAGTGCTATTGCTATTGCTTAGCCAGTAGTGATTTAGCACATTATGAAGATGACATTCCTGGCCTAATAGAAGTCCTGATATAAGAACTCCTGCCTTGGGCTGGACTAGAAGACCTTGAAGGGCCCTTCTAGCCCTATGATTCTATAGCTTTATTTTGACAAGTATTTGGGGGGAAAAAGAATTATTCCATCATGTGATTTCCTTGTTGCCATACTGAAGTGATGCCATTTTAGACTAGTTTAATGAGCTTTTATGTGGGTTTTAACTTTTGCTATAGTTTCATGCCTGCATATCAAGATTGGACATGAAGATTCTAAATTGGATTTGGACACAAATGGGAGCAGATCTATCTGTAAAGCAGTTCTACTTTATCTTACATAGTGGGCAGTATTGATGATGGCGATGTGGCCATTTATGATCCTTATTATAATCATATATGGTGTTACCAAAGTGACATTGTGCTGTACGATACAAGATACTATGCATAGTTTTAAAGGGAAAATGCTAGATCTCAGAGCTAAGCATTTCTCCTTGAAAAAGGCTACAGCCATGTACTCTCATTGAGTTTCCTTTATTAGAGTTCTTCAGCCAAATTTAATTTTGTCTAACTGCATTTTGGCATAGTGTATAGGATGCACATTAATAACGTAGCTGGATCGCAGAAAGATGCTAATTGATCCATTAAAAAGTGAATGTGCAGTTCTTGTAAAATGGTCTTTAGTCCCGAAGGTATCCATCAGTTCTAAATCACAAAACTTTTAAAGTGGTAGGAATGTTTTCCTAGCATAATGATGCATGGTGCAGTTATATTGGGAGTCCAAGATAAATTATCTCATTTGCAAACTTTCCCTGGCTTTTTATAGCAAACACTCCTAGGTAAATGGAAAGGATTTGAAGTCTGCAGTGAAAACAAATTTTGGAAGGACATTGCAAAATGTTACAATTACAATAGAGACCTAACTGCACTGTGAATCAGTTTTAGATTTATAGCTTTTTATGCAAGGTTGTTGTTATTATTTTGTTTTATTGTGACAAATAAACATTTAAATCAACTTCTGTAGGCTAATAACCTTCAGTTGGGTTGGGATTACAATTCTCAGAATTCACACCCAGCAGGGCAAAGGCTATGTGTATGAGGGCATCAACTCAGGAAAGGCTGATCTATGTATTACATTCTGAGAATTCTTTTTAAATAAAAGAAAAAAAACCCAATCAATCAGAATAGAGCTGGAAAGTACCTTGGAGATCTTCTAGTCCAACCCCCTGCTCAAGCAGCAGACCCTATACCATTTCAGACAAGTGGCTGTCCAGTCTTTTCTTAAAAACCTACAATGATGAAGCACCTACAACTTCTGAAGGTAAAGTGTTCCACTGGTTAATTGTTCTCACTGTTAGGAAGTTTCTCCTTAATTATTTCTCTCCTTGATTAGTTTTCATCCATTGTTTCTTGTCTTGGCTTATGGTGCTTTGGAAAATAAGTTGACCCCCTCTTCTTTGTAGCAGCCTCTCAAATATTGGAATAAAATCCTTCTTTTCTCTAGACTATCCATACCCAATTCCTGCACCTGTTCTTCATATGTAGATTGTAAAATCTGCAATTTATAAGAGTAAAATCTCTCTTCAAACGTGCATACATGCATGGATCAAAATTTGAAGAAATGTGAAGGTTATCAAAAATGGGATGCCATATTCTTCTGAATTTATCTTTTGTGTGGTATATAAATTACAATTCCTGTTCCTAAGAACCAGCAGGCTACCTTCCTAGCTTTCTGGAAGGACCTTGAAGAGCTGGGTCTTCCTGCAGATGTTGGAAGTGAGACTAGAACCCAGCACAGTTGAAGGCAGAAGTGAGGGGTGTTGCCTTTGGGATACAGAAAATTTTGTTGCATTTTTTAAAAGTTTGCTTTAGCTTTTATTTAGTTTGATTGTTCTTTTGTAAGCCACCTAGGATTAAGATGGGTGACTATATAAGTCAACTAACTAACTAAGTAACTAAGTAACTAAGTAACTAACTAACTAACTAACTAACTAACTAACTAACTACTTTTTCTTCTATATTCCTGCCTGTGTTAACTTCACTTTTTCTGTCTCCTTCCACATGGAGATGTCATGTTTGAATGCAGCCTTTGACTGTAAAATTACATTTGGGTTGGAAGAAAGGCCTTGATAGTTTACCATGCAATGGTGGCTTAATTTAGAGATGGCATGCCTGCACAATTAGACAGGGGCTCATATGAGCTGATATGATTCTTCCCATGATGGACCATGGCAGAAGAGGGGAAATAAATATTTGTTGATTAAATGTCTCAATGAGAACTTTAATTTGGTTTTCCATTGCATCATATGCAAGATCTTGCATTAGAAGCAGTTAAGTCATTTCATCTCTATACATTAAATACGCATTTATGTGAATTGAGACTATAGATGTCAGGTTTGTGTATTGGGTGGTGTAATTATGATTAACTTCTGCCTTGTCACTCAAAGTAATCAGATTTCACAGTTTTGCTATTGTTAATATGCATTGACTTTTGCATATTATTCCTTGGGAGGACTGGAACAAACTGATTTCTCTCTGTCCCCTTGTATTCAATTTCATATAAAATCTTGGTAAATGAAATTCATTCATACCATTACAAGAATTATATATGCCAGCAGGAATTGTAACATCTTTTCTTTGCACAAACCTGCATATACACATTGGATTTCTAACTTGTCTTGGAATACAGGTAGTCCTCGACTTACAACCATTCATTTAGTGACTGTTCAAAGTTACAGCAGCACCAAAAAAACAACATACAACCAATGCTTGCACTTATGACCGACACAGTTCTCTACACTCACATAATCAAGATTCAAGCACTGGGCAGCCAGCATGTATTACAATGGTTGCTGCATCCTTGAGTTACGTGAACGTCATTTGCAACCTTCCCAGCTAGCTTCCAACAAGCAAAGTCAATGGGGGAAACTGGATTCGCTTAATGACCTCATGGTTCATTTAACAACCACAGTGATTTGCTTAACAATTATGGTGGAAAAAAGGGTTGTAAAATGAGGCATGACTCACTTAACAACTGCTTTGCTTAGAAATGGAAATCCTCATCTCAGTTGTGATCATAAGTTGAGAATTACCAGTATAGCATTCATAGTTTTCCAAAGTTTTGCAATCATAGTTCAAATATTTAATACAAGTCATGGGAGGAATGAGCAAGAGGTTGTTGTCTCATGGGCTTCCCATTGGCATCTGTCTGGTCAAATGGAAAAGAGGAAATTAAAGTTGATGGGCCTTTGATTTTCCTTATATTTTTCTGTTTTTATTGTATTTTGGCATCAGGAGAGCTACCTGGTGAGGAAAACTCCTTTTACTGGCACATCATTGAGCGGTGGAAACAAAAGTTTGTTCTTTGCTGGACAAAAAAACTTTGTTCTTTTTTTTGGGGAGGA
The DNA here is from genome assembly GCA_032468235.1 of Pseudoxyrhopus heterurus. Lineage (NCBI taxonomy): Eukaryota > Metazoa > Chordata > Lepidosauria > Squamata > Pseudoxyrhopus > Pseudoxyrhopus heterurus. The sequence goes on from JANHJO010004409.1 coordinate 87,007, forward strand.
ACATGAATTCACAAGCTTCTTCCAACGTTCATTTTCCAGATGAAGAGGCTGATTCCCTGTCCTGAAGTTCTGCTCACCAGCCTCCCTACCCACAGGTTGGAAACCAGTAGGATTTTATCTCCATTTGGCATGGCTGAACTTACAGGTGATCGGAAGATTCAATATTGATAGACTTCCATCCTTTGCAACTGGACTGTTTTAAAATTAAAATCTAGAAATAAATTTTTATTTCTTTATTAGGTTTTTATCCTACTTAATTATTTTATAAATTACTCAGGTGGCAAACGTAGTAGTACTCCTTCCTTTGCCTATTTTCCCCACAATGGCTCTGTAAGGTAGGTTGGGCTGAGAGTGAGAAAGTATTTGGCTCAAAGTGACCCCGCCAACTTTCATGCCTAAGGCGGGACTAGAATACACAGTCTCCCAGTGATTGGCCCAAAGTGATCCCGCTAGCTTTCATGCCTAAGGCAGGACTAGAACACACAGTCTCCCAGTGATTGGCCCAAAGTGACCCCACCAACTTTCATGCCTAAGGCGGGACTAGAATACACAGTCTCCTAGAGTTTGGCCCAAAGTGACCCCATCAGCTTTCATGCCTGCAGGGCTAAAATTCACAGTTTCCTAGTGATCAGCCCAAAGGCAGGACTAGAATTCAGAATCTCCCGATTTCTAAGCCAATACCTATACCATTACATCGGACAGGTCTACAGCAAAATGTCTTTACACTGGATAATACCTATTCCTACAGAGATATCTTGGGTAAACCCAATGAATATTGTATTGTGTGTGTGCAACTCTATGGGTGTGCGATGCACATGAGAGGCATCGAACGTTATTATCTCCTAACCTTGCTTACATAAAACACAGGATCTAGCTCAGCAGACAAAAACCAGGAAATCCACAATTCTGCCCATCACTTCATTCTTTGCTT